>OY796896.1:36846973-37129839 GCA_963680785.1 Diplosoma virens | reverse complement strand
GAAAGGCATTTGCAAAGGCACACTGTTCCGAAGAAGACCGCCAGCACTATATCGCCACTTCCAAATATACCTCCACTGTGATTATTAAGGCTAAAGCTAAGTCTTGGCAGAAAACTTGCTCTAGCCTATCTCCTAAAACCCGTCCCAGTGAAGTCTTTTCTCTACTTCGCTCCATCTCTGGCTCCCCCTACTACTTCTGACCTCCCCAACTTCCCAAATTGCAATACCCCTGTAGATTGTGCCAACCATCTCTCTTCACATCTACAGTCCCATTTCTCTACCCAAACCCCAAAACCTTTTTGAAGCACCGAGAAAGCTCAAATGAATCATATCAGAACCGCTCACTGCAACACCCTGCATTCCACTTTCTGTTCACCATTCTCCTCCCTTGAACTCTCCACAGCTATCTCTCAACTCTCAACCTTAACCTCTTCAGGCCCTGATCAAATTACCTACCCTCTTTTAACCCACCTTCCACAATCTGCGTTACATTTTCTTTTATATATCTTCAACCTTTCCTGGTCAACACACACCTTCCGGTCTACCTGGAAGCAATCAACAATCATTCCCATTCTCAAACCGGGAAAACCCTCTGACTCACCTTCTTCATATAGACCTATTTCTCTCACTTCCTGTACCTCCAAACTCTTCGAAAGAATGCTTTTAGGACGACTAACCTATTTTCTCGAACAACAAGACATTCTCTCACCCGTGCAAGCTGGTTTTAGACCTGGTAGATCGACTGTAGATCAGGTTCTCCTTCTCTCACAGTCAATCGCAGATTCCTTCCACCAATCTAAGCCAGGCGCACGTACAGTCCTTGCCATTGTGGATTTTGCGAAAGCTTTTGACTCAGTTTGGCACTCTGCCCTTCTCTCTGAACTCCTCTCTTTAGATCTTCCTCTTTGCTTTGTTGAATGAATACGATCCTACCTCTCAGATCGCCGTTCGAAAGTCCGTATCTGTAATTCATACAGTTGTATTATAAGGTTCAGTTCTAGGACCAGTTCTCTTTTCTTTATATATTAATGACCTTCCTACTTTCCTTCCTACATCTGTTAAGACCTCTCTCTATGCAGATAACCTTGCCATCTGGGCCTCCTTCCCGAGTGTTGAGTGTGCAACTTCCATAGTACAAGCTGCCCTCAACAGATTGGTGGAATGGTCCTCAAAATGGCGCCTTCCTCTCAACCTCCTCAAATGTGAAACATCCTTCTTCAGCTTAGACCCCTACCAATCACGTATACAACCCTCTCTGTACATTCTTAATACCTTACTCAAATTTAACCCTCAACCAACCTTTCTCGGTGTAACCTTCGACCGCACCCTCTCTTTCAAACATCATGTTCTATCCTTACGGAAAAAGTTTCACAGCCGATTCCGTGCTTTCCGCTCTATGGACTCTGCCTCCTGGGGTTCATCAAAAGAATCCTTATGCACCTTATATAAAGCCTTCATTCGCCCCATCCTCACCTATGCTTCCCCAGGCTGGTTTCCCTTCTCATCTCCTACTCACATCACCTCAGTGGAGAGGATGCATAGATCTTCCTGTAGAGTAATCACAGGTTGTCTATCGTCCACTCCCATCCCTCTACTTCATATAGAAGCACTTTTACCTCCACTACGAGTTACCCTCACTCACCAATCCCTCTCCTTCTTTGAACGTGCCCTCCGTCTACCTCCAACCTTTCCCATAGCCTCTCTTGCAATTTCTAAACCCCGTACACGTCTCAAAAAGAGCTCATGGAGATCCTTCTCCAGATCACATAACCTTACCCCTAACCTACATCTTGCCCGTGAACCTCTAATCCTTTGCCCTCCTAAACCCCCTTGGTCTACCCCATCTACTTACACAATTTCACTCCATCTCTCATCCCCATGCTCTCGAAAAGACCCCCTCCCTTCGCAACACCTCATCTACCTCCCATCTTTCCTCCCTACCTCACAGCGATATCTCTGTCTGGACTGACGGTTCGGTACCTGGCGGGCTGGGGCAGGCTGGTGCAGGGATACACATCAAGTGTTCAAAGTGTGTCACTGCTACCTCGCTCTCCTTCTCGACTGGTCTCTGGGCTACCAGTTATAGTGCGGAAACCTTCGCTATCCTACATGCTCTTGAATGGTGTATCTCTCACTCCACGACATGTAATTTTGAATCTATCACCCTTTTCTCCGACTTTATCTGTCCTATCAACTCTCTCTTCCCCCTACCATATTTAAACCCCAAATCCCTATCCAATACACAATCCCTTCTCAATTCTCTATCCCAATCCAAGGTAGTACATCTGCAATGGATACCAAGTCACTCTTCCCTTCCAGGTAACGACTTAGCTGACTCTCTAGCCAAAGCCGGAGCCTCTCTCGATTCCTCCAACATATCCGTGTCCCTCGCACCCCTTATTTCCTCTCAAAGACAATCCCTCTACACCAGTTGGAGATGCAGTGTCCAATCTGGTTTCTTTCAACACCTAATCCCTTCAGTATCTTCCGAGGAGCTTACTCTCCCTCGCTCCGCTCGCTGTGCTCTCTCCCGTTTACGCTGCAACGGACACAGCACTCTCCTTAACCCTTATCTCCATAGAGTTGGTCGAGCCGAGACTTCTTCATGCAGCAACTGTGGTTCTGAACCACAGGATCGTTCACATCTCGTGCTTGACTGCCCTGTACTGGACCATCTGCGTCGGGCCATATTCGGTCACACCCTGTCACTTCTAGATCTCTGGTCCCGTCCGTGGGGAATCGACCGATTACTGGGACTCCGCGGAGTTGATCCGCACCCCCATCCCCAGGAATGGGTCCGGTAAATCCACCACATTCAAACTTTAAGGATTTGCAGCGAACAGTAATATGGTTGTTGCGCTTTATCGAATTTTTGAAAATGAAGTCTAATCCACATTATGCGACACCAAATCAACAATCAATCACGGTGGCAGAAATGATTCGAGCAGAAAGAGCTATTGTCAAAGTCGCTCAATCCCAAGTTTTTGGCGATATCATACCTGTGATGCATGATCAAAGGATTTCACAATCCGGTGAAATTAATTACTGAACACCAACTGCGCGATAATTTTAGTGTGAGAAAGTTGCAAACTCTTAATCCTTATCTTGTTGACGGAATTATGCGAGTTGGCGGACGATTGCAACGCTCAACTCTCTCCTTGGAAAAGCACTCTATCATATTGCCTAATCAACATCCCGTCACAGAGCCTTTAGTGTTAATGTATCATAAGCGCGAAGGGAACATGGGTTGTTCTCAAGTATTGACCGCCATGTATAAACAGTATTGGATTTTCTCCGGTTCAGTTGAAGGTGAGGCACCGTTTGATGTGTTTATAAAAGATGACGGCTATCGGCGCTCGTGGAGGAAGACCCAGTATTTGGCTAATTTGTTTTGGGAGCGATGGACAAATCAGTACTTGCCACTTTTGCAGCCACGTCATAAATGGCTTGGAACGGTACCCAGTTTAAAACCTGGCGATCTCGTTTTAATTGTTGATGAATCGACTAAGAGAGGTCATTGGCCAAGGCCATCGTAAAGGAAGTGATGCCAGATAGCAACTATCTGGTCCGTCGAGTTCGGGTTTGGACAGCCAATGGGAGTGAGTTTGTTCGAGACATTCGTAAACTTTGTTTATTGGAGGGTTATGTAAACCCATAACAAGACGTTTTCTCATGCCTTATAATAAAGCGTTTGTTTGTTTGTTTGGCTAGCTATGGTTGCGAATTTCGCGTGCTTTGTTATAGCGTTGTTATAGTATGTGGCTAGTTCTAAAACTAATTGCTCAAAATATTTTTGTTTTTTTTTCGGGAGGGGCATTAATTTACAGTATATTTAGTGTGATTTATTGTGCTAGGTAAAGTTTTTTAATTGGGTTTCTTGAATTCGAAAATCTTCAGTTTTTAACTTCCTGTTTTGGGGGTGGGTATGGTAGAAACGCAATTTTATTTTGTATAATGGCAACATTTATCACTCTCTGCTTGATCCGTGTGCATCTTAATCGTGTTAATTTTCTTTCTGTTTTTTCAGTTTTTTGATTTGAGTTTGTAATGCACGTGGTCGGTAGCGTAGTCATTGAATATTTTTAAAATTGGTTTTATTTAGCTGTGCTTGTTCTAAATTGCCTTCACTTAGACCTTGCCAATAAAATTTTCTCATATGCTTAAAGATTAAGTACGATATAGGTTTACGTAAGGTAAGTTAATAACGACAGCCATAGACTGATAAAAGAAATAGACCGCGACTGCTGACGATACACGTAGCAAACTTAACACCACCGCTGGTATATTTGGCGATTAACATGTGCATCAAAAAGATATTCAGCTATAGCAAAGCTAATATATTTTGTTTAAAGATCATTAGATTTTTTGGCAAGCAAGAAATTTACAATAAAAAGATGAATATAGGGAATCACTCTTAACTCTGCCATCGCTTTAATGAATATGATCAAAATAACTTTTGGTCTGTTTTCCCGATCAGTTGAATATATTGCAGGCCAAAAGTAATTTTGGTCATATTCATTAAAGCGGTGGCAGAGTTAGGAGTGATTCCCCATACCAGGGATACATAGAACATCTACCCTGTCCTTGTCTTTTTATAGTATATTTTGTTTAGTTATATTTGTTATGTTTAGGCTTCTCGGTAAAATTGCGCAAACTATGATTCGAAAAATCATTGCATAAATTTTGGGCAAAATCGTTTTACTCCCTTCCCCAAATTATTTGGCCTGTTATGCTTTATGGCCACGATTGACGAACCATGTTCCGGTTTACACACTTATTAAAAAATGAACAAAAATAATATGTTATAAAATTAGGCCACGAATCAAACACAAACCGAAAATCCGTAATTGTTTTCCTTAAACCCAAACCGGACTTGAACCGGAACTAAACCACCAAAAATAAAATTTGCTGAACCTGAAACTGAACATTATTTTAAACAGTTCGACGCCGTAATTGTGTCAACTCTAAACAAATCGTAATATTTTAAAGTCTTTCATTAACTTTTCAATAATTAAAAAACACAAAATAAAAATAACACCTTTTCAGCTTAAAAAATTAACTTGAAAACAATTGTAAGAAAATCACGACTTGTATTAAAAACATTGGAAAAAAGTTTAAAATTATTTAATGAACTTCGATTAAAAAGTCATTTAAACGAGCAATATCCAAGAAATGTGCGCCTTCAGAACAGTGAATGAAAAGTACAAACAGAAACAGCGATTGGCAACTCCGTCACAAATTCGAACTCTTATAAGGGGGAGGGGGAGGTCTTTCATCGGCACTGAATGATAGCGTTTCACTTTCTCTATTATTATGTAAATGACTATTTAGTTCTCGAGCCTCGCTTGCATTGTCCACAAACGCTACTTCCTCTCCGTCAAAAACAACCGGAAAGTTTGGTTTTAAGGTTCGTTTCGATAAATCTTCAGCTTGATTTATCTTTTCCCTTGGCGTTGTCGATAGTAAATTTTTTGTGCCAACGATTTGTTTTTTTTTCTCTAACGCCCGCTTTCGCGATTTAAATTTGATGAAAATAATAAGCAAAAGAACTACGACGCAAATAGCAATGGTTGCTCCTATTAAAGTGCCAGTAAGATTTCCAGATAATTGAAGAACTTTTCCATCTTTTCCACCATTGTCAGAAACGTCTTCAGATGCGTTAGTTGCTATTGCTACAAGAACAGTGGAACGATGCGATGGGACAGCAGCAATAGCTTTGTCTTCACACTCACGAGTGAGCGATATGCGGAGTGACGTCACGATGAATTCTTCTTGCTGAAACCTAAAAAATTGTTAGTAGTCTTTGGTTTCGGGTGGTTCGATGGTTGGTGATCACAGCATTGTTATGATCGCTATTGATTAAAGGTTAAATTAATTTGCCTACATCGTTACGAGCAGATCATCCAATTAAATCAAATACCTTTGAACAAGCTGCGGGTGTGGAGTCCGGTCCTCAGTTAATAATTTGTCCTTAAGTTGATTGATACTTGAGCAAGGGTTCGGTTCCGCAGCGAGTTGGTCGTAAAACCACGAAAATACCACAGATCCTGATTCAATGGAATAAACAGAGATGTTGCGAAGATGAGACATCTTGGTCATTTCGTTGATCACTTTCATGACTTGATACGACTGAAGAGCAGTAAAGTTCTGAAAGCAATACAAAGTGTAGCATTTGAAACGAGCATTCATCGGCATTAATACAATAACTTGTACAAAGAGCTCATATATTAATTTTAATATTTCATTATCAAAACAAAGATGATTTTCTTTAAATAACCTTATCAACAAATCTGAAATAAAAAACAACATTTTCTACGTAATTATGGAACAAATTTGCTAATACCACAAAAACAATGTCTGCCTTTTGTGAAGGCAAAAAAATTTAGGTTTTCTTTGCATCGCCACGGCACCAAACTACAACTTCCTGACGGAAAAGACTTTTATTAGACACTAAAAGACTCTTATAATTCCAGACTTTTTATCAAACAGAAACGTAGGCGTGTTAAAGTCGATTTTTTTTTAATTCAACATAATATTTTAGAAAATCTATCTCTGGTTATCATTAAAAAATTTTGTAAAAAGCACGAAAAACGGGGTTTTATGAGCATTGAAGTTGGGAACTAAAATTTATTCAGGCTCTGCACAGCTTTATAGTGTGGTCAATTGAATTATTGTGCTTACTTTGATGTCATAATTGCTGATGGTGATGCCAAAAATATGGTTTGGCTTTGGTCGCGGCCCAGTTTTTAATGTCCAGTCTGAGACGTTTAACGAAGTAGGTATCCCTTCCGACGACCAGCCATGCTCGTTCACGGCAAAGATTGTTCCCATCCAAACTTTGCGGGATGAGTTAAACGCTTTAAAACGCGATGCAACGCGGAACATCGGCAAAGCGATAAAAACCCACGTTTTTGGATCAAAACTTATCCAGTTTTGGGAAATTTTATTTTTGGCTACCCATTGAAATGAAGTAAGAGGAGAAGGAGATGAAAATACTCCCCGAAACGAGGTTTTGTTTAATAAAGAAAGGCTTATTTTGCTGTATACGGCATTTATGGAAATCGTGAAATCTCGTTTCAAAAGTTTGGGGAGCAAATAAGAAAAAGTGGTGGGGGTGTTTGTGGGGAGGGAATTTTCGGGAGTGATGTTGGTGGTATTCCTGGGAAGGGAATTTTTGGGGGTAATGGTGGTGGTGTTGCTTGAGAAATACTTAAGAGTACTAAAAGTTTCAGCGAGAAAAGAAGTGCTGGTTGCAGTAATAGTCGCGGTAGTGGAAGAAACACGTTGTTTTTGCCTATTAGTCGTAAACGTTTTTGCTGAAGTTGATGGCAAGGTGACATTGCGCGATGTCGACGTTGCGGCGGTTGTCGCGGTTTTTTTTGGGAAAGACCAAAATTCAGTAGCTTCATCTATTTGAATTTTTTCTGCAGCCAAACAAGGACCAGACAAGATAATCTTAACTGACTTGATGATAAAGTGAGGTTGAAACACTTTTTTCAACATCTTGCTGGGCGGAACTCTTTCATCAGTGACCTCATCAAAAAGTAGACCAGTCATCTTTTCAATTAAATAACCAAGTTCGTCGCGCTCGCATCGCGATTTTGAACCCAATGAGTTTTCAAACCAAGTGACAGACAACTTCGATCTGGAAAAGTCTACTTTATGAAAAGTGAGTTGACCAGGAGGCTCTACTGACCGCCAACTTAAATCGAGGGCTCTGGTCAATAAACGGGCGAAGCGGCCGACAATCTTATTTCTTTCTTCTTGAAGACTGTACATGTATTTTGAAATGTAGAAGATAAATCGATGATTTCTAGGTTGCGGCTTGGGTTCCAGTTGAACAGTAAATTTGTGTGTGATTGCGTTTCCTTCTCTATTTTGAGCCTTCATTACATATGAGTAGGATTCCTAAATACAATAAATTGAACAAGAAATAAATACAAAAATGTACTGTTTTAAAGCGGTGTAAAATCGATTTACTAAACAAAAACATCAAAGCCAGTACATTAGCATATCTATATTGAGTTACTAAAAAAATAGTCGAGTTCTGAACTATTTCACAGTGACAACGTCCAGTTTAACAACTTAATTCTAGTTGCTAGGGCCAGAGAGTTGAGCCGAACCAGAGATGGAGTTTTGTAAATCGGTTTTTGTCTGAACCTTAAACGAAACTAAATTGTTATTTTTAAGACGTTGAGGAGTTCGAACCAGAACTGAGCCAAACATTAAAGGTTTGCATGAACTTTAACGAAAATCTAACCTATTAAAAAAAGTTCATTATAACATGATGTCATATCTTGCAGTTTGTTGGGTAAAACCTCTTGCATGTTCAAATTTAAAAGATTGGTGCTTTTCGCGAATCTTATATTTGTGGCAGTATTAAAAATATCAACAACTAGTAGTATAGTATCGGTAACAACGCAATAAACATAGCTTAAAGCTTGGTTGCTCGTCAATAAATGTATAGTTGGTCATTAAAGCTTTAGGTTCTTGATTTTTTTCTTTTACTATTATAATTGTCATCTTCGAAAGATTGGACGAAATAGAGTTGGGGGAGCCGTGTCAATTATTCGAATCAAATGAGAAAAACCAAAAAATTGTGCACTAAAGTTGACTAGTTATTATTAGGGCACAAGATTTCGTGGGCTACTGCTCACTTCGTCAGGTGCAATAGAATAAAAATGCAATCAAAACAAAATCTACACTAACGGCATTAAACGTAATAAAGACATTTGTGACGTAATGAGATACAAAATATCGGATAAAAAAGACTAAGTTTGAGAAAATATGGCAGTACGGTAAAATACAGCAATTCAAACAAAAAACAATTGCGAGAAAATGGCATACAAGTATAGAACACGCAAAATAGAGAAAAAAGTAAAAAACATAAATGACCCTCACGTTTACAAAAATAAATATTACATGTAGTTAGACATGAACGAATAATCTCTATTTAAATCTTGGTTAACGCAATCGAATTTGAAAATAATTTTTTGTTCTTCTACTTCCCGTTGTTGCTTTGTTTTACCTTTAACTTTTTTGATCACAGCTAATACGAGATTTTCCAAAGTGTCTAATTCTAGGTCGCGGGTTCGGTTCCAATTTAAAAACATCACTCCCGAAAATTTCCTCCTCACGAACATTTTAATAAATCTGACCACACTATTTTTGTTCGCAAGAACATTACACAGAGTGATCTTTACAAAGAGCGCATGTATTATCGATGGTGAAGTAAAGGTTGCTTTCTTTCGTTATTGCAAAAACGTTTACTTTTTTTTCCGACAATCTCGCCGATCTGGCTGTGCGGAACGACAATCAAGAAAGAAACACTCTAAGTTTGCTCTGCAAGTCGAGTGTTCCTGGCTTCATTGAAAAAATTTTATTGTGAATCCTAATGAATGAATCGTTTACTATACAATGATTAAAATATAATTGTTTTGCACTTGAACCGAAACTAAACTGAATTGTAAAACAATTTTCGAATTTCAACTAAAGCTGAACCAAAATATAAAATAGTTCGGCTCCCGGCTCAGGAGCAACTCGGGCAGTCTGGAAACCAAGAAAAAGATAAATTAAAAAGCAAATAAATTTATTTATTGCTAATTTGAGAATTGGCTATATTAAACAATAGCAAACGTCAAATAATCGAGCAAATTGCTTTAGGTTTGCAGATGAATATATTTTTAAAAAATTACCTTTGCTGATTCCTCTGTTCCTTTGGAAGACTGCTCCGCAACAGGAGAAACACCATACAACAATTGCTTTCTCTGGTCCAAGATCAACCAAAAATCGTTGCTATTTTGATCATCTAATAGAGTAAGAAGAAGAGAACGGGAATCTCCTCCTTTATCAGCAAACGCGTTTTTCTTGATTTCTTTTTCAAAGTAAGTCGATTTATAAACTGTCACGTTGTCGATGCCGTGGTCTACTAAAGGGCTGTTATTTGAAAGGGAGCTTGATTTCAATGATGGAATATACGGAGGCTTAGAACGGTGTAAATGTCGTTTATTTGGTATTGCCCCCGGGGCTTTAATAACCGACCTTTTATTAATTATGTGGTTTTGGGTTTTAAAGCGATTAGAAATGAGACGAAACGGTCTATAGTCCTTCTCTTTTGCATCAAAACGAGCTTTTTTATTAAAATATTCTGTGAAAGGAACTTTTTTAATAATTTTTGGTAAAGTTGATTTCGATTCTTCATTGTGGAAATCCCTAAAACAAAAATATTACAAAAAATGGTTCACAAAAGCACCTAAGGCTGTGATGAAGTTTCTTATCTACAATTAATACTATCTATAAGTAACGTAAAAATGTTTGCAGTTTTATTTAAGGCCATTTTTTTGAAAGCTTGTGTTTTTACCTTTCTGACCGAAGGGAAAAAACATTCGAAGGCCAGCCAAGTTTTTGACTCTCGACCTTCCATTCCACCACGTCATATCCGGTCAGTGGTGGCAAGCTTCTGTCACGAGTAAATTTGTCCGAAAAATTAGAAAAGGAAAAGTTGATGGTTTCCAATCCGCATTTGATAGGACACAAAACACTCATGCTCCTGCTCTTCCTGTTGGATTCAGAATGAATATTTTCGGTTCCAAATAAAATCTCATTGTCTCTTTCTGTTATTTCGAGAACTAGACTTTCTCTAGATATAAAAATAAATTCTTTAAGAAAGTTGGATAGATATTTAAGTATTTGAATCCTATTTTGAGAATTCAGGATATCAGGATTTGCATCGAATCGTAAAATAAGCACAAGCATTCGGCCGCTTGCACGACATCTAGTGTCTAACTTGTCCGGTTTCCAGTGCAAACTGCCAGTCTGAGAAAAACTGTTTTGAAACACTTTAATTTTGCAAGGAATTTTTAAATTTTTTTTTTGTTCAACAGAGATGACAAATTGAAAAGGCATCCCAATATTTTTCCGTAAAGGTACACCAACAAGCCGGCTTTCAGCTTTATCATAGTGCGCCCAATCGTTGTACAATGACTCATGGATGTGAACCTGCATTAAAAACATCAAACGACTAGATTAGAGTGTATTTGTCAAAATTCTTACTATTAAGAACATTAAAGAAATCATCATCATCACAAGGCATAGAATTGTATATACGGCATAGTCGACAGCGTGGTCGAGTGATTAAAGCGTTGTGCTTATGATCAACATGGTCTCGGTTCGAAACCCACTCGCGCCATTCTGCTGTGTCCTTGGGAAAGACACTTTACGGCACTTTCCCCTGCTTGGTGGTCTTGGCAAACAGTTCTAAATTACAGTCATATCTCTATTAAATTACAAGCGGACATCAATATCTTGGCATCTCCGGAAGCAGGTCGGGGTAATTGCTTGCCCTATGTATTAGCGCCTCCGTCACTTTCCTGCGAGTCAGAAGGATAAATACAGGGTGTCCCAAAATAATGTATACACTCTTAGACTTTAAAAAGATAATAAACTTTTTTTTCTATTTCAGATTTGATTTTGGAGTAAGAATGGCGGATACTAGGTTTACGTTCGTGCAAAAAAAATGTGTTCTGAAAACATTCTGGAAATGTGAAAATAAAGCTGAAGTGAAGAAACTTTACGAGTGAGTTCCACAGAGATGCCCCAACATGCATCACCATTTCACAAATCCTAGATAATTTTGAGAATCATGGGACCATCCACTGCATGAGAAAAGGACATTCAGGACGAAAAAGAACATCGGAATATCCTTTTCTCATGCACTGGATGGTCCCATGATTCTCAAACTTATCTAGGATTTGTTTCTGGAATTGATTATTTCTGATTTTAAATAAATTTTTTTGGAGATTTTTGAAATTTTGGTTAATTTATTGGCATATTGTCTATGGAACATTTTTTGTAAACCTGTTCTATTTAAGTATTCTGAAACATACATTTTCTGCTTACGTCGAATAGATTTTAAAATTCCTTTAGTTATCCACGGTTTTTTTAATAATTTTATTTTTTTACAAGAAGTGATTTTAAGTGGAGCATGCTTGTTGACACATTTGTTAAATATACCGGTATTGACAAAGCTAGAAAAGTTTTGATCAACTTCAGGAGATGAATCAAATTTTTGCTTGATTAAAGATGATCTTAGAGAAATACACAGATCTGATTTAAATTGTTCATTATCAAATTTGCTTTTGTCTCTGTACACGTATTTTGTAGTTTTAGATTTTTGATTATTATTGTTTAAATTAATTTTATGATGGGCCACTAACATCCCACGGGAAATTGATCACTAATTTCAGATAAAAACATACAAGGATAAATTATATTAGAGGTGTCATTGGTTAAAATATGGTCTATAATTGTGACCGAACTGCCAGTTACACGTGTTGGTTTATCTATGAGTGAATAGACTCCATTACTATTTAACATATTAAGAAATAATGCGCTATTATTTAAAATATCGCTGTGTTTACATCAATATTGAAGTCGCCAAACTTTTGTGTCATATTATTTAGTTTAACTAATTTATCATTTAGAGTGGAAATAAAATTTTTTTTTACCTTTGGGATGACGGTATATAACACCAAGAATAAATGTGTTGTCAGTGATCGTATTATTAATTTGGAGCCATATATCTTCCCAATTTAAAAGCAAATCGATTTTTTCAATTACAGTAGTAAAAAACTTGTTAGAAACGTAGACCCCACCAGCATTTATAATCGAATTAGCATGTATTATAGGTTCATAACCAGTAAGCGATACGTTTGTTAAAGAGCGTCTTTTAATTTAGTCTCAGATAGACAAATAACATCGGAGTGATAATCAAGTGAATGAATGAGCTCATGGTTTAAGGTTTCAAAATTTTTATATAATGATCTTATACTAACATGCAAAATAAATAAACGCTTATTACAATTTTTAAAAGGCAATTTAGAGGTTGGTTCGTAATGTTGGCTAAGATTGGAAGTTAAAGAATTGTAAAGGGAGTTTTGTAAGTCAAATCGATCATTTGAAAGCTGAGAGCTCGAGTTGTTAAAATTTATTAACGTTTCACAATTGGTTGCCCACAAGTCAGGAGCGTTTTTGGTTAAATTGCCATTAATCATAAACTTATTTAACTTCTTTAACATTGCAAACGAATGTTAGATATTTGTGACAGACGAAGTGAAGCCGATAAACAAGTAATATTAAGATAAACCAAAATAATATTTAAAAAATTAAATGAAACATGAAATAATGACAATCATTTATATTATTATACAAAATTAATAGGAAAAATATTTAGATCCATGCTGGTTTATATTGATACAGAAAATGTACCTATTAATAGAAAAAACTTAAAAGAAACAGAAATGTTAGCGATAGATTCTCATCAAACTCGGAAATATTTCAACTAATCACATCGGTAAGTCGGTAAATTTGTCGTAAAAAGAAAAAAATAGTCTGCAACATTAAAACTACAGGTTTTTACGGGGACCCTGAAAAATTGCTGACGGCCCCCCAGGGGTCCATGGATTCCAGTTTGACAACCATTGGCTTATAATATTATCAATTTATTTAAAAAAGAAACGTAGAAAAGAAAGTACGAGTGAAATAAAATTGAATTGCAAGCTTGACTGAAAATGCAATTGTAAAGCTAAAGTTTTTGAGGTAGTGGACTGGTTCGAAAGTCTTTAAGTAAGAAACAAACCAACTCATTTATCCTTGGGTTCAGAGCTCTACCGCAAAAAACTTTTAAAGGCAATACTCTGTATGTGATTGTATCAAATTTTATCACTTTTTAAATTTAAAACCTCCACAATGAATTGACCAGAACTCACTTCTATTAAGTTATAAGCAAGTCCATCCTCAGAACGCGGGGCGTGGGAGGACGCATCGGGACAGTCGAAAAACTAGGTGAAAACCAAAAAAAAGTCTTCACTCGTATGATAAATATATTCATCCTTTTATAAAGGTCTTTTTTTGTCTTCGCCTGGTTTTGTGGCTCCGATTCTAGTTTGGTTTTCAGGCTCTGCCAAGTTGCGAAAATTATTGAAAAATTACTTTTACGCCAGAAAAATTAGGGAGGCAAAAAAAAGTTGGGAATGGGCTCGCCCCCTATTACCCCCTGGGCAGACCGGACTGGTCAGAAGCTCCCAAGGGGTGCATATTATTGGCCTACCTTTACAGAACCTTGCCCGACGGTTAAGGTCGGTTTCACCTCCATTAGCTTCTCGACAATCGATCGGTTGAAGATCCGACCGGACCACGCATCAAAGACACAACTTCTTTCTTCTCCCCAGTTACCATCTATAGAATTTTCAATCTTATTTTTGAACCTATGGGTCAGAGCAGGTTCAATTCCGTCCACGGACACCAGCGCCAAATCGCGGCCCATTCTGCGTTCTGCTTTGGCCAGCTGGGGGAGCAGTAGTGACACAACCATCAATAAAAGCGCTAGACTTGGAGGTAAGAACCTGCGCAAATAACGTTGCTTTAATTTGTCTTGGCGAAAAAAAGTTTTTTCAGGGCAAAAAATTTGGAATTGGCCTCGTTGCGATTTCGGTAATATCTTGCCACCCATGTTATTTGTTGGCTTTTCTTAAGATATACATAAATAGATATTTAAACTACAAATTACACGCTATTGAGAAGTTAAGCAAGTCTGTAAAAAGATAAAAGTTTTCTATTATCAGTTGAACTCAACAATCACAACGCCGCAAACATCCGAGCCTCACCTGGAACTGTTTGATCAGGACAATTGTATGGCAAGACTCAGTGGATAAAGCCGAACGAAGCGAGAGGGCAATTGTCCTCCCAAAACGCAAAACATTCGGGCAGTATCCGACTTCTTCGGGCACTGATCATGCATTTTTTGGGAAGAAGAAAGTTATTCTGTGTCTATTTTTTCGGTAGAAATATTTTATCCCATTTTGAGAGAACGTTTTAGTTTCGAAAAAAATTGTATAATTGTGACATGAAGACGTTTTTTTGGTCTTTAAATTTTTTGGGAAAAACCAATTGATATGCATAATAAATTTTAGGTCTCTGCTGTAATTTAAAATTAAAAAAGTTTTTACATGAAATCTTTTGTAATGTTTACCTCCTCCATGGAATAATGAAAAAATCATGATTCCGGAAATCGTCGTTTAAAATTCGTTTTGATCTGGTACGCCTATGTCGGTGGTATCAAGTGAAAGTGAAAAGGTCTTTCATTTTTACTGAAATTTTTTGTGAGATATTCAGTTAACGATTTATTGATACGATTGCTTTAACTTTTTTGTTGGTCGACTTCAAAGTTTACTGCACTGTTGTCACAATCAGTCCACACCTTGCAACATTTGTTTTAATTGATAACAATTTAATTACATTAAACGTGACATGTTAGTTAGATATTAACAGGATACGGTCCTCTGTCTCGTTTACAATCCTAAAACTGTCATACATCTAGTTACAGTGGGGTTGCAAAAACGCTTCATTCCCAAGTACAAAATCTGGTGTAGAACAAAAAAAGTCTTTACTTTAGATTTTAATAACGTTGCTCTTTTCACATCCAAAAAACTAGTGAAGACCAAAAAAATGGTCTTTACTTTAAATTTGTGTGACATTGCTCCATTTATGTTTGAAATAACTAGTGTGGGCCAGAAACTAAAAAAAAACCGCCAGTTGCTTTTACGTCGCTGCAAATTATGGTCACGCACACAAGTTTTTTGTTGCATTTTAGCACCCTGTGTTCAAGGTTTCCAATTTGGCCCCCTTTCTTTTTTATAATTTTTAGCCCGCTTTATTCTGATGAAGGTTTATTAATGTGTAATCTTGTAATATTTTATCTTGCTATAAAGTAATTTTTTGTTTCGTCACCTCGGCCATCGCAGTCTCGCTATAATGTACGATGACAGGGAGGGCGAGGGCCGAAGGAAAGAACACAACGTGAACCAAATTTTATGAAACAGGTGTACACCGACCATTTTGAAATATCATAAAAACTCCCAAAATTTGAAAATTGGCCAACGTTGATGCAAGTGCCAATGATTATAGGACCAATTCTAATAATGTATTTTTGATTTTTCTTAGAATTACAATTGCATTGTTCAGCTCCTATTAAAACAGAAAATAAGTTATTTATTGCAAATGCTGCCATGAATATGAATTTCAAACTCAAGTTTTGAAGATAATTGGCCCTTGTGAATGCTATTCTATTGAAAATGCAATGCAAATAAATGAAGATGAAGATATTCTTAACGTTTTTCAAAAAAAAATTTTTAATCAATTAATTTAATTAAATTTATAAATACAAAAATTTAAAGCTTAGTGGTAAGTTACAACTAGATAAAACATGATTATATAATTTTGCTCTTTTTTAGCTCTTCTCTTAAAACTTAGCTCTTTTTTAGCCCTTTTTTAAATATCTTTTAGCTCTTTTCTGTTTACCTCAGTTGGGAACTGTCTGTGTTAAGACAAGCTGAGACGTTTGAACAATGCAAGAAAGGTTTTGGTGTTTTGGTAGGTGGAAAAAAGTGCGGCCGCCATAACGTTATAAATTTGGTTTTTTGGCTCGTAACATGCAAAAGGTTGCCGACTCCCGTTCTAAACTGTCTAATAATATTATAGAAAATCTTAAAACTCGAAACAGAATTCGGTAAAATAAATATTTTGTGCCAGCCTCAAAGCCAGATAAATAATCAAATGATATTTTCAATCAATAATATTTGTCAAACAAAATTTAATCAAAACGATCTGCTGCGAAATTTATTCCAATAAAAGTTTAATCTTTAAAATCAGTCCAACCTTGGGCAACGACTCACCAAATCATTCTTACTTTAAATTTTCTGCAAGCACTGAAGCTTCAGATTTTATTGAAAAAAGTTTACTTCTGTCATTGTTGTATCTTTGTGGACGGGAAAATTGAACATACCTATATTACTCGAAAAATTCAGCTGAGCAATCAACGGACGTTGCTCAGCTTAAAATTGGTAATTGCATAAAAGTGCATGGTGGCTAACCTTCACATATTGTACATTCAAAATAAGCAAAAAACAATCATAAATAAAAGCAAAACATCAAAGCTATGAATTATAGAAACCAATATCCTATCAACCTGTAAATTTGTTAACAAATTCAAGCCAAGTCAATTTGCTAGAGCAACAAATTGTTTCCGTAGCGATCAGTGAAGTAATCCACCCGCTGTTCAACTTTGGGCGCATTTCTATTTTCTACGGTTAGTGATGATGGGCTTTTAGCAGTTGTAACTGTGAACATTTTTATCTCTGAAGATGTCGGTTGATTTCTGACCGAGGAAACATCAGTTCAAATAAAAATAGCTTTTTACTTTTTGGTTTGGTATTATCACCGGTAGAACATTTGAATTTTTTTAGCAATTTCCAACAGGGTTGACAAACTATAAAAGTTATTCGTGGTTTCTAAGCAACAAACGACAAAATTTAAACTATTGCGAAAGCGGTTGCGGCAAAAAGCTGTAAAGCTCGATCGTAAAACCGTTTTATCGCTGTAACAATGGCTAATAACAAAATGATAAAGCTTTATGAGATTGACAATTTCCTAGTGAAACAATTACAATACGACGCCAATGATTTGATCCTTTCATCTCATCCTTTGATTGCTCGTTCATTTTATTAGCTATAACTTATAACGCTGTTTGATATGATTAAACTAAAACTTTTAAGTCCTTCAAATATTAACCACTAATTTTTTAAACCGCGCAATGTCAAACTAATTTAATTTGACTTGATGGCGTAGACCAGTGGTTCTCAACCTGTGGTACGCGTACCACCAATGGTACGTGAGAACTTTTTAGGCGGTATGCAGTGGTGAATTTTATGTGAGGCGAATGAGGCAGTTGCCTCGGGCCCCCTCGAAGATACCGCATATAGTCTCATTTTGCTGTATAAGGTTTTTTAGAGACTATTACGAAGTTGGGACGAAAAGTGGGAAATAGGAAATTGATCCGAAGTGAAGACTTTTTTTTTTTTTTAGAGATTACCATGATTTTGGGAGAAAAAAACGAGAACGGAGATCAAATCGAAGTGAAGAAGACCATTTTTTTTTTTTTTTGGAGATCACTATGATTTTGGGAAAAAAGAGGGAAATGCGAGATCAAAGCCCTTTTTTTTTAGAAAACATCAAGTTTTGGAAATCCTTGCCTCGGGCCCCTAACTTTGAATATCCACCACTGGTGGTACGTGAATAGTTTTTAGTTTTTATAAAAATCCAACACTCGGATTAAATTGTGTTTTTTAGATACGCCAGATTTTCAGCAACGACCTTTTTTTTACAGAACCTATAATTTTTGGGACGAAAATTACAAAATTAAAAAAAACAGAAAAACCGAAATAATTAATTTTTTGATAAATTTTGTGGTAGGAGAGAGTGAGGTAAGTTGAGCCATTTTCGACTTGCTTACCAATTTTGAAAAGACTGTTGAAGATAGATTAACAAAATTTTTCTGGAACAATCTTAGAGAACTATCCCTTGTTTTAGGGAAAGTTGGAGTTTGTAACGCAAAAGGAGTTAGTGTGATCAATGTTTAAAAAAAGAGTGTATTTTGGCACTAATTACCCCAGGCTATGGATAAGTTGAGCCACAGGGTAGGGTAAGTTGTTCAACATGGTTTAGTTGTACCGCCCAAACCACATGTCAAATATCAATGCTCATATTTTAAAAGATATAAAGTTTATGCATTATTTCTCCCTATAATTTAGTGCCATAGTTCCTCCATTGTTGCAGGAAAACAAGGGTGGCGTTAAGTTGATATCATCTACATACCTTGGCTTTGCTTACCGTGGATCGGAGCGACACTCTCCTTGGCTTACCGTGGATCTCTGGACCCAGATCATATCTTGCATGGTCTTTTAAGTGGGTCCTCAGATACTGGCCAAATGAGACTAAGATCCAGACGCCCGTTTGTGCCAGGTGCGCGGAATCTTTTGGACAACCTTGCCAGACTTGGCATCCGCACCTCTGAATGGACAAATCACAAATGGAACGCGGAGTACTGTGAAAATGCTTCCAGGCTCCGTGCTTTTGTGCCCGGGACCAGTGCCAGGCCTGTTGGGATGGGCTTACCCCGAGCAGCTTGGGTTAAGCTCAACCGCCTGCGGACTGGTGTTGGGCGATTCCATTCGTCCATGAACAAATGGGGTCTCGCTCCTTCACCGAATTGCGAGTGTGGCGCCTCTGAGCAAACCGCAGACCATGTACTAACAGCGTGCCCTATACATCGGGCACCACATGGAGCACGAGGTCTGACGGTTTTGGATGACGAAACTCGATGCTGGCTTAATAACATCACTGCCAGCATCTGATCCAGGCAGTGCAGTAGTCTGGGGTAGTAAAAGGATAAACCCTCGGCCCCAGTCCTGTTTGTGTCTGGCCTGGAGTGGATGCCCTTCAAACGACGACGACGACGACCATCAATACAACGCTCTTATATCTACTCAGCTACGCTTACAATTCCACTAATTACTTTTTGATTGTTGTATAAGAACAAAAGTAGCAAGCACTGCAGTAATTTATCTGTTTGTGATAATCTTTACTGTCACTTGGTGGCGTGTTTTATCATCAAAATTTGAAACGGTCAATAATAAACCTACTCATCAGTGGCGTACGAGGAATTTCCTCAAGGGGGGGGTTTGCAACTCAAAAACACGATTATTAAAACGGTCTTGGACAAATTATCTAAACTTACATTCCGAATTCCAGAACTGACCCCTTTTGGGTCTTTACCCTTTTGGTCACAGACTTTGTTATTTCTCCCACCCATGATTATACGTACATATTCCCTTCACATGGCTCGGTTGTGTATATTTGATTGCTACTAATATTAAATTGAATTGAAATTGTTTCTAGTTTGTATTTTTTCTCTCTCGTTCTTTGGGTGACGCAGCCATGCTCTGTAGTGTTTTACTTCATCCCGTGCCTTCTTCTTGCATGCTTTAACGTCTGACGTTTTCCTGCGTCTTTCTTTTCTTGACTCACGACTACTTTTTATTATTATGTAAAATTTACTATGTTGGTTGTCAAGAATCAAATTAAAATGAATGAATAAAATTAGAGTAAGCCTAAATACGCTTTTTAGAGCACCTTGCAGTTGTATGAGTTTTTTTTGCCTAATCGTAAACACAACTATTAAATATCGATAAAATTTTTCTGTAAAGCTTATACTGTAAAGCTTCAGGTAAAAAAAAACGTTAAAAACTTAATGAAGACCAAAAAAAATCTGCACTCTGGTCCAAGTGTGCCGCGGGCGCGAAAAGTTTGAGAACCATTGATTTGCAGTGTTTGGAGAAAATCTATCTTCGTCCCATATAAAATTCTTTAGTATCTAAATTCTTCAGTATCTAAATTAATTAATTCTCTGCTTGAATTAAAGTAAAGTCATGAAAGACTATTCATTACAAAACTTGATGAGGGCTTAAGTTAGCCGAAAACGTTTGTTTCACTTTGTCTTGTTTTTTTTTCTTGCTTTAAGTTCCGCATATCGTGTACGGCAGGCATATCAACTTGCGCGCTTATGTGGGCCGTATCGGCGAAATTTTAGCCTTAAAATTTGCTGCGGGCCGCAATCTCGTTACAAAAGAAAGTGAAAGCCAATAAAAAAAGTCTTTAGTTAATTGTTTGGATAATCCCCGTTACTCTTTCAAATTTTACGTTGAAATCAAGGTGACGACCAAAAAAAGGTCTTCACTTAATTTGGTTGATTTCGGCTAGAAGGTCGAGCTCTTGCTAATTTTGAAACAAACTAGAAAGTGAACCTTGTCATTTTAATTATTTAAATTTAGTTCTGAATTTATTTTTAGTTTGATTTCGTATTGAGCATCTGATTAAAAAATTCTTCGATACACTTTGCGGGCCACGAGTTTGACATGCTTGGTGTACGAAACGAGCCTGAAAAATAACTTGATCTAAAAAACTTTACGCCAGGAATGGGCACACTACGGCCCGTGAAAACAAATAATTTTAAAAAATTTTAGTTATTTTTTGTCTTCATCCAAATTCTTAGACATAGCTTTTAGCGATCACTGATTTTTAGCGACAAAAATTAAGAAATCCGAAGCAGAATCAAAGTGAAGACTTTTTTTTAGAGATTACCCTATTTTGGGCTCGAAAATTAAGGAATCCGAGATAGATTCAAAGTGAAGACTGTTTTTAAAGGTCACTATGGTGCGGCCTGCAAACAAATTCAACTTCCAACTGTGGCCTTTTGGTCGCTGCCCATAAAAAACATATAGAGTAAATTGCCGTTGCGGAGCATGGATAAACGTTTATTAAAAAGTTTTTTTCTTACTCTTAAATAAATAAATTCAAACATGCTTAATCCAATATGGGTGCTTTCCATAGCAATTTTATGATATTTTAGTTGTACGATAATTTTATTTAAAAATATTCAGCTCTAACTGCCTTATCGAGCACTTTGTATTGCAACTAAAAGCAACTACATCTAGTTTAGTGTTTTTCAAAGTGAGCCACTTGGCTCCCTAAAAATAATTGTTGAAGGAAGAAATTGAACAAATTGTTAGTTGATTCTACATTATTAACTGATAGCATAAACTAGCACGTCCTTTATAGTTGCACTTTTCGACAGTTCAAAAAATTTTTTAGTAGTAAAGTAAAAACAAAGGTTGTTGTTGTCGTAGTATGAAAAGCCAACAATCCTGGGTCCATACAAACAGAGCTGGGGCCAAAGGTTTATCCTTGGACAATCTCAGGCTGCTGCACTACCGGGACAGATGCTGGAAGCGATGGTGTTACAGCAAGTTTGAGAGTCAAACATGCGACGCTTCGCAAATTCTCTTATAGCCACTGTTAGCCACTGTTAGAGAACGCGCACAAGAGTTTGAAATTTTGGCGCCTTTTGTGGCAATTAGTAATTACCGCACAATGCGAGCGCAGCATTATTGCAACGAATAATGCCGGCCATTTTACAAATTGCATTTGAAGCGACGTAGATTAACTGTATACTGCAAGTAACTGTATCTCGAAATTGACTGTTAAGAAATAATATTTGTGTTGGCGTTTTTTGTGATTCGGAAAACTGTTGAAAACCACTAAAACTGTTCCGAAGTGTGTTTCGACTTGGAATTCTGACGCTACAAATGGTGTTTAGCCGGCATCGGCTTTCGTGATTAAGAACCATTAGATGACGTACTCCATGTCATGTCCAATGCAAGCTGTGGGACACGCTGTTAAGACGTGGTCTGCGGTTTATTCAATGGCGCCGCATTTGCAATCCGGTAAAGGAGCAAGACCCCATTGCGCATGGACGAATGGAATCGCCCAACACCAGTCTGCAAGCGATTGATTTAACCCAAGCTGTTTGAAGTGAGCCCATTCCAACAGACCTGACATTGCTTAAGGGCATAAAACCACAAAGTCTGAATATATTCTCACAGTACTCCGTGTTCCACCTATAATTCGTCCTCTGGGCGACACCAGACTTGCGGGCAGTATTCAGCTGTCAATTCGGCCAGAGATAGGGCAACTGTACACAATTTGACTCAGCACCCCATCTTCGCAAGTCGCTTCAGTAGTGTGACGTGAGAAGACGCAATTTTTTACGCAATGCCACAAAACGGTGACGGAATGTGAGCGATCTGTTTAGTTTTACCCCAAAATAAATCGTAACTGGACAGAATGGTAAAAGTTTATTGCTGTTCTAAATCTTTAGCTCATGTTTGGCTTCTCATTTATTTGAATGAAAGGCTGCTCTCACCGTCTTTGAAACATTGAGTTTCAAATATTAGGTCTGAAGATGCGCAGAAACTGTAGTCATGTCTTGACTTTTAAGTGCTTTCAGTCTCCAAAAGTGTGCAACAACGCTAGATCGGCTGCAAAAGCAAATTTTCTGAAGATTGTGGAAGGCAGATCACGAGTATAGATAGTAATAATACGAAGAGGAGCCAATATCGATCCTCGAGAAACGCCATTTTTTTGACGTAGGAGCTTGCTTCGCTTTCTGTTAAGTATTAGGAGCAAAACTTCTGTTCCAGACAAGCTCCATGATCATTTTAATCATGTGCTTATCAGACAGAAGTTTCAGCAGCTTGCAGGTAAGACCACGGTGCTTCACATAAAAACAAACACCAAAAAAATTAAACGTTGAGAACTACTGATTCACCATCATATTCAAATACTTTTAGTAAAAATGAAGAACGATTTTTATTATATTTGCGTATATTTTTAATTTTTTTTATCGTGCTTTCCAAAGCATAATCAAGTTTTTCTAAGGGATCCTCCTTAGATGCTTAGCACTTGTTTCGCTTTTCATAGCAATGTATCCTACAGCAAAGTAAAACAGGCTTGCATCTCACGCGCCAACATTGCAATAAAACAATAAACATCAATAGACATCAAAAGTGAAGCATAGAAGACCTGACTTTATGTTAAAATATTTTTCGGTTTTGAAAGTTTTACTCAGATGAGCAAACTTTGACGCAATTGGGATAATAGAAAAAATGATCTTTGATAAAATTACTAATAAAGTTTCGAAAGAACTAAGCGCAAAAACGACAAACTCTTATACCATGCTATTGTAGTCTATTTGTCGCTAATATGTTATTTACATGTACCTTTACTTACATTTGATCCCCTTTCTTCAAGGGGGTTGACCCCCGAAACTCTTTCGTGTACGCTTATGCTGCCCGTTATCCAAGACAATCACGAAGATCGAACACCCCGATTTTCGAAGAGGCACAAAATTGGATCATGACACAGCATAAAAACGTTTCCTGTCAGTTAATCGAGTTCTTACTTAAGCTTATCTTGCTAGATAAACAACAACACTTCACCAACTACACTACGAAGCGCTATTACTGATAAGTCTTGCAATTCTTATTATGTCTAAATCTGTAGAATATATATTGTATTTGATTTTGTCCAAATTTAATTGGCTATTCCCTCATTTGTTAAATGTTCAAAAAATCTTAAAAGCCCCTTATTGAACTGTTTACCTTTTTAAAATACTCTTTTCTATTTGCTTTTTCATAATTATTATATTATTATTTTTAAAACTGAAAAACCTCATAAAAAAAATTCTCGTTTTGGAAAATGAGTAGTAGAGATGTGCAACTGCTTCCTTTACGCATCTTTCTAATCTTTATCAAATGCCAGCCAACGACACTTCTTGCACGAAATTTATTGGTAAATATAATTAACCTGCAATGTGTTGTATGGTTCACAGTCTCTAGTTTCTTTTTTATTGTCTGCAGACCAAGTCATAAGTTAGCTGCACCTGTTTAACGATCGGCCCAACGAACTCGAAGTCATAAACTGAGACCAAGTAAGAATTTCTTCTATTTAAAATAAATATTTACACAACCTCCGCAGCAACATCAACCACTATTCCGAATCGACGCGTTTGTGAATTGTCCGACAAAAGACGTCAGTTTTTTAACGTTTAAATAATGTACGATTTGTAAGAGCCGGTGATCGACTTGTGCTGACTTCCCCAGCCAACGCTGAATAATAATACTATTAGATAATAACTGGTAAGGCTTTTAGCTTGGTTTTGAAATAAACTACATTTACGTCTATTGTTCGGTTACAGAACGCAGTTTTTTTACAGGAACACTAAACAACAGAAAGCTGTTTGAATGTACTGGGATCTGGACCGGATGTAAATACCGGCGGTAGCTTGTGCGACTCTGGATTAAATTACTTCAAGTGCTATAATTTTCTCAGCTGATACGTCAAAGCGACTGATGTAAAAACAATAACTAAAAATACAGTAAAATCAACTCAACTCTTACCGTTGCATGCTGAAGCCTTTTTTCAAAGTTATTCTAGAAAAACTTTTTCAAATCAGCCCACTTAAAAAAGTTTGCAAACTTTACATTATCAAGTATAATTAAAGCTTTGGCACCATATTTTAAGCTTTTGCCAAATATTAAAAATTATAACATTAGTTTTTTACCCGTATAGAAAATAAATGTCAAAATATCAACTACAAAATATGAACTGACCAATATATCAACTACCAAAATTAAGTCTCACAGGCACTACTCCGTCGCAGGTTGGCACAGAGGCTTTGGGTTCCAACTAACCTCTCACAATCCCATCATATGGAGGCTCCTGGATATCAAAAGTTGATATTTTGGTCAGTTGATATTTTAGTTTTAATATTTTGTTCAGTTGATATTTTTACTTGAAATTTTGACCAGATGCTAACTCGAGTCCTTCTTGAGACAGAGTAGGTAGTTCACTAATACACCGTATTATACTAATTCAGGCTTTACTGTAAGTTTTTCCAAACAAAAATATTCTATTTATACAGCATCACGCCTCGGTAAGGTGGCAGATTAAATTTTAAAAATACTGGAAAATAACCAACTGTGTTGTTGATTGAAAAATTTACTTAAAAGTCGGGGTAGTAATTGTTTTGCTTATTGCTGTATAAACGTAAGCGTGTACTGTTAAGTTTGCCATCTACCTAACCCTAACCCTCTACCATAAGATTGAGAATGCAGACTACAATCCTTATGCGGTCTACTATCTGATTTAGTAGGCTAAGATTTGGTTTGGGTTAAGGTTTAGAGTTAGGTAGACTGCGTACTTAACCAGCACCACATGGCGTTATAGTTTAAGGTTGGTGCAATTTACTTTCTTCGATGCAAACTTGGTCACTGTTTTTCTTTTTCACACTTATTTTTTTATTTTTTTAAATTTTATCTCTATATTATCTTCCTGACTCGTAGGGAAAACAACGGAGGCGCTAATACATAGGGCAAGCAATTACCCCGACCTGCTTCCGGAGATGCCAAGATATTGCTGTCCGCTAGTAATTTAGTAGAGATATGACTGCAATTAGAACTGCTTGCCAAGACCACCAAGCAGGGGAAAGTGCTGTAAAGTGTCTTTCCCAAGGACACAACAGAATGGCGCGAGTGGGTTTTGAACCGAGACCATGTTGATCATAAGCACGGCGCTTTAACCACTCGACCATGCTGCCGACATCAGCTAAACGAAGAATGAAGCAACCGTAAAGGCCCGTTTTCCACTACGAGCGTGGAAAAGATTATTCTTTGTTTGTTTTATGGATTTTTTTTGCTTTGCTTAGCTCTCGCTTCAATTTTAAGCGCGGAAAGATGAATAAAAGAAACAAAGGATGCTCTTTTCCACGCTCGTAGTGGAAACGGGCCCCTAAACAGGTGTGAAAGCGCAGAGCTATTACAAACATTTTTGTTTCATTTTTGATTTACTATCAAACTTTACTTGAATTTTAATTTGCTATAAAATAAATAGTTAGGACCAGGGTGAAGAAAGCTAATCATGTCAATTTGGTTGCTTACGCAAAAAACAAAAAATATTTCTAAACGAAGTTATTTTGCGCTAAAACGTTTGTCATTAATGGTTTGTTAATGCCCGTTTCCACTACGAGCGTGGAAAAGAACATTCTTTCTCTCTTTTATTGATCTTCGATTGAAGCGAGCGGTTAAAATTGAAGCGAGCGCAAAAAAAAAAGCAATAAAACAAACAAAGAATGCTTTTTTCCACGCTCGTAGTGGAAACGGGCCTTTAATCAATAAAATTTTTTTTTTATGTCTTCTCGAGTAAATATGTCAATTTTCGCTCATTTTTTTCGTAGACTTTTAGGTTTCGTGCTAAATTTATCTAAAGCTCATGGCAGCCCTACTTGATTTATGTTTTCAAAAATAGTCGGCAAAAACGTTTAACATCGAGCTAATCTTATCGTATTAAAAACACAAAGCTAGTTTACTGTCACTTTTTTCTAGTTTCAATTATTTGCTTGTTGAAGCGACGGCGAGTTTTTTTTTGAATGGCAAGCTTCTCAGCTGTGCCAACATTGCCGACTAGGACTAGCAAAAACAAATTTGTTTACTACAACTTAGTTTTCACGCCGACGTGAACAGTCATCAACTACCAGCTGACATCACATGTCGGCTTGTCTTCGCAGCTCAACACTTCGCAACGTTGTCGATGGTTTTTTAATTTGACGAGTTATTTACTTCGTATTCTTCTGTTTTAAATTTAATACAACTTTGCCGTTCAAACTATTTCTCTCGTTAAAAAATTGAATTGAAGTAAAATAGACGACAATAATCTTAACTTTTTTAACAATTTTGCAGACTTGCAAAAACTAATTGTCATTAAACAGAATCTTTTTCGAAATGGAACTTGCCACTAACGAACAACTTTTCCAGTCGCTACACTGTAAAAAAATTGTGAGTTCTTTGATCATTGTAGTCGACATTTTGCAAAATTTCTTTGATTTTGCAACAGTTTTTTTAAGTGTACTTGTTCAAACTCGTAATTTTTATCATCGAAATAATATGAAGGTCACTATCACTAAACTTTTGCTGCTCTTCAATTGGACGCGAGAATTAACCTTGGTTATTGCTTCAAGCCTCTTGTGGAGACACAACATTGAATCTCACTGACCAATGGCTATTAATGACCTCTCCATTCATTGTTGTGATTTGATCCGACTGCTTAGCTCTCTTTAATTTCAATGCGTATTAAATGAACTTTAACTTATAGAAGTTTCTAAATTTGATAAGTTATTGTTTAAAAACTACAACAAACTAAATAACTTTTATGGACGTTTTTTTGCAATCCGATACTGCTACCAGCGTTCAAAAAAATTCTTAATCGCTTCTACGACCCATGTTTCGCTAGCACTTTAAAGCGAACCATGTAGTGGCTTTTATTGTAAATGATTCAATTACCAGTCACTCTCCTATACACTCACTCTACGTTTTCTATTCAATGCGCGATTCACGCGACTTTTATTTCGATTCGTGCAAGGCGACGCGCGATTACCAGCCGCTCCGACAAGTGGCTTGCTTTCCTGAACTTCATTTTCGCGATTCACCTCGAACAAATGGTTAAGTGGACGCCGCGTCCACATGTCGCAGTTTAGTTGAGTAGAAGCTTGAAGAGGGCGCAGTGTTGAAGGCTATGAAGAGTAATGGCTCGTTTCCACTACGAGCGTAGAATTCTTTCCGCGCTTAAGCGCTAAGCAAAGCAAAAAAATCATTAAAAGAAACAACGAATACTCCATTCCACGCTCGTAGTGGAAACGAGCCCTAAAGAATCGCCTCGCTTCGACGCGCGCATGTGAAGCAAAAATTCCTCTTTTTATGTTTTTGTAGTTTGGGTTCATTTCAAATAAAAAATTGTTTGTAGTGCAGAATTTAGAAAGCAAAGCTAAAGAATTTTTTTCAAAACTTTTTTCCAAAAATCATTTGAAAAAGCACCAGAATAGAGAAAGGTTTATGCTATTTTTCTTGCTACCAGGTGTATTATTCATTATATTCTGCTGTTCTTCTGGTAAAAACAAAAAACTTTTGTTAATAAACTGAAAAGGTTTTTAACAAAAGTTTTTTGTTTTTACCAGAAGAACAGCAGCATATAATGAATAGAGAAAGGTTTATCCGCACAATTGACCAAACACTAAGCCACAAGAACCTCATTTGCAAGGGAGCATTTGCAAGGGAGCATTTGCAAGGACTGGGAGCTCCGCTTCAAACAATACCTAATCTCTGAGCTCAATGTCTTGGAAGTAAACAACTATACCTTTTCAAGTCCAAATTGGCATAAATCAAATTCAAATTGGCATAAATCAAAATCACATTGGCAAAATCAAAATCAAAATAGCACAAACACAAAATTAATAAATTTTTCAAATAATTTTTATTGTTGTGACTTTTTAAAGTCGCGAAGATTTAAATATTATATAATGATATAAAAATTTAAATCATATTATTATGATAGATTTAATTCCAATAAATATGGTAATGATTTTTGGTATTTTTGACCCATAATGCCTAACTATATCAAAAAAGAAGATGTTCAAGTAAAAAAAATCCAAATTCTTGCTGCAAATGCAGCCGATGGTGGCTGGAAGAGTCTTGCTGAAACACTCAATGTTTCTCTTAGGACAGCCTATCGTTGGATCAGTGATGGTGATCGAGCTGATCAACGAAGTGGATTCGGAGGAAATACAATGCTTGATGTCCACACAGCATTCTGTGTTCAACAAGTAGAATTGAATAATCGAATCACATTAGTCAACTTGAAGAATTTATTGAAATAGCAGTATAATTTAGATATTTCCATAGAGTCAATAAGAACTTATTTAGATGGCGTTTATTATACCTTAAAGCAGTGGTCCCCAAACTTTTCGAGCAGGGAGCCGTATAGAGATTTTTTGGACTTCCTCGGGCCAAAGCTAGAGACTAAAAAAACAAAGGTCGTCACTTCGATTCTATCTCTGATTTCACTAATTTTCTCCAAAAATTATAGTAATCTCTAAAACAAAAAAAAAAAAAAGGTCTTCACCTCGATTCGATCTCTGATTTCATTATTTTTCTCCCAAAATTTTCGACATAATTCTATCTAACTATGACTCAGAGTGAGTACATATATTTTGCAAAAGAGCTCCGCGGGCCGTAGTTTGGGGACCACTGCCTTAAAGGATATCAGGTTTGAACCTGAAAATTGAAATTCTAAAATTAATAAAGAGAAACGAAAACATTTTGTTTGCTCTTTGTTAGAATTCCAATCTTTGGGGCTTCCTATTCTTTACATGGAAGAAACAAATTTTAATGTCCATATTTCAAGAAAGGAAGGCATTCAAAGAAGGGAACAAGGGCCACAGTCGTAGCCGCAGGATCACGTGGTACGCATGTACGCTGCATTGAATGTAGCCTATTAGTGTTCGAGGTCTGATTCACTTTGAGATAAGGCGTGGTTGATTTAGGAAAGAGAACGCGCATGATTTGGTTAAAACATGCCTTAGAAAAGCAAAGGACATGTTCAATGGCCCAGATGTATTGGTTATTGATAATGCACCAATACATTCAGGGCTTAAAGAAATTGTCCAAGAACCAGAATTTATGGGCAATCATATTTTTAAGTTAAGGCCCTACAGTCCAATGCTAAATCCTATTGAATCAGCTTGGTCAGCATTTAAAGTTGAAGTTAAATGTTTGTTAGCTCAAAAAATTATGGATATACTAAGAGGTGTGGGTCAAGGAAATCTCCCTTGTACAGAATTTCGCCTAAGAATTTTAGAAGGTGTAATTATTATCTCCATTCCTGTGATTACACCCAATTTATGTAACAATGTAATTGCAAAAATACAATCATTAATTCTTTCTGTGTTAAACATGGAATATATGACTTATTAATAAATGAATTTTATGATATTTAACATTTTAATTTTTACTATGTAAATTTAATAAATACAAGCAAACTAGTGAATATTTAAAAATTATTTGAAAAATTTATTAATTATGCGTTTGTGGCATTTTGATTTTGATTTTGCCAATTTGAATTTGATTTATGCCAATTTGGACTTGAAAAGGTATAGACTAGTGGTTCTCAACCTGTGGTGCGCGAGCAATTTTTGAATTTCAATAAAATCCAATACTTGAATTGAATTATATTTTCTAGATATATATTGTTAGTATGGTAATAAATGCATTTAAGCTACGTTTTTAGCTAATTTATTGCAACGAACTAAACTTATTGCGTAATCAATGGAATAATTAGATTGGGTAGTTTTAGCAGATGATTTGCATGCAAAAATTGATCTACCAGCAGATTTTTTTTTAATTGCGAAAACGTTGGCGACGCAATTATTTTAGTTGTTTTCAAAGCGCAAGTGCAAATTCAATGTGGCACATAAAAAAAACTTCTAAAAAATCTTTGTCATAAAATTCCTTCGTTTCTATTGTTGGTGTTTTGAACGTATTAATACAATGATGCTGTGAATGTTTTTTTTTTTTTCTGTACAAATGTACGTTTGCTCTCACAAGGAAATACTGTGTAGTAAGAAAAGTTTTTGAATTAAGGAAAAAGCTGTTCGAATTTTAAGCACAAAAAAATCACGATTTGAATAATCCGGAGTTTCTATCGAGACTTATAGCTACTTGTTGCAAATTTTTGATGATGAGAGTATTGTAGAGTATTATGACATCACAATACTCGTATGTTGTAACCTTGTCTCGTGTATTGCTACAGTTCAGTCGTTGTTCGTTAACTTAATAAAAAGGCAGTTGTTTTGAGCTTATAGTTTTAAGCAGTTATACTGTAGTTAATAGAACGCTACATTTTGGCGAGCACGCCAGGACCCAAATAAAAAAAAAAAAAAACAAGCAAATTAAACAGAGTGAAGAATGGCGGACGTAATTTTGTTGCAAATTAAGTATAAGGAAAAACTGTACGAAATTCCAGCCGACTTGAATAGTACAGCAGTTCGTTGCAGTTATTTGAAAGGAATCGACAAGCAAGCAGAGGGCTTAAAATATATTAATACCAGTGGGAATACAAGGTTCTTAAGAAAGCTAGGAGACTATGTATACCTACCAAAAGATGAAGAGGATGTTTCTAAAAAAATATTTGAGCTCGTTCTGCAGTCGGCTCCAGATATGGCACCCATTATGTCTTCAACTAGATTACCCGAGAATGAAGGAAAATTAAACTTTGTTAATAACAGTGTGGCGTTGCTAGAGAGTTTTTCCGGCAATAACTGGAAACAGTATTTTCAACATTTTTTAAATGTATCGTGTGTAAATGAATGGAATGAGGTTACTAAAGGTCGACAACTGGCAGCAAGTTTAAAAGGTATCGCATTGGATGTTCAGAATAGTCTGCCTTATGAACAACGTTGGGATTTTTCTGCTCTTGTTAATGCTTTAAGCTATCGATTCGGATCACCTTCAAATAGTTTAGCTCGATCGCAATTTCATAGAGCCAAACGTAGAACAAACGAAGATGTAATTGATTTTGCTAACCGGCTCCGTGGTCTTTTGGCTGAGGCTTATCCATCGTTACCTTCGTCAAATGCAAAAGAATTGCTAATCCAACAGTTTATTGATGGTATAGCTGACGTAAATATTCGACGACATATTGTGGCAAATAATTGTTTGTCTCTGGAATCAGCTATCGATCTAGTAAGATCGTTGGAAGCTTGTGAGCACGTTGCTCTTGAAAAACCTTTCTCATCACAATCTCATCGGTCATATCAAGACTCAAGCGATGAAATTCAAGATTTGAAACAAATGGTCGCGGACCTGAGTCGTGCTGTTTCAAACACAGGTCTCATGCGTGACAATCGTAGACAGTCGGACGTGAATAACGGCCCTTTATGCTTTAATTGTGGACTGACCGGTCACATTGCTCGTTCGTGTCCAAGTAAAACATCAGAGGGATTCAAACGTACGTCGAACAACAAACATTTAAACTAACGAGGACTGACCGGATGACCGACGCGTCAGTCCAAGGCGGAATGAAGGTCAATCAATCTGAGGTTCGTTGGTTTGTTAATTGTGTTATCTTTAATGTAACCGCTAAATTATTGGTAGATAGTGGAGCAAGCATAAGTATGATTGATGTTAAATTATTTCAAAAAGCTCCATTAACATTGCGCTCTTCTTTAAAACCGATTAATGTGTCATATGTTACCGCTTTAAATGGTTGCCCTGTTAAATGTCATGGTGAGTGCGACGCACCCTTGAAATTCGGAAATTTTGTGTTAAGGCATAATGTGATTGTAGGTGATTTAGATGGCTGTGAAGGCATTCTGGGAGTAGATGTCTTAAATAATCACAAAGGAGTCTTAAATTTAGGCGGGGGCTACCTTGATTTAGGTGGGCATATTATCCCTCTGGATCATACATCCTTTGTCTCTACACCGGCATGTCGGGATCCGACTTTAGTCCTACCTGAGTTTTTGCAATCAATGGTTGATCGCATTGAGGGAGTTTCGGTGTCTCAGAGGAAACAAATAATTGATCTTGTTTGTGACTATCAAGATGTTTTTGCAGATGAGCAGGAGTCATTAGGTCGCACTTCTACAATTCGGCATAAAATAGACACGGGTGCTGCAAAACCGATCAAACAGGCTCCACGTCGTTTACCACAAGCTAAGCGGGAGATAATTGAGACTGAAATTGACAGAATGCTGAAACAAGGCATTATTGAACCCAGTACCAGCTCGTGGTCGTCTCCGGTTGTTTTGGTAGAGAAAAAAGATGGGTCCCCTCGTTTTTGCGTTGACTTTCGCAAACTCAATAATGTCACTGTAAAAGACGCTTACCCACTTCCAAATGCGGAAGAACTAATTGATAAATTAAGTGGGTCACGATGGTTTAGCACTTTAGATTTAGCTAGTGGTTATTGGCAAGTCGAATTGGACCCTATTGACCGTGAGAAAACCGCGTTTACTTTTCATGGAAAAGGTTTATTTCACTTTAAAGTAATGTGTTTTGGACTCACGAACGCTCCGGCTACGTTTCAAAGGCTTATGGAAACAGTATTAAAAGGAATTTTATGGAAGATATGTGTTGTGTACATGGATGATGTCATTTGCTATGCGGATAAGTTTCAAACTGCATATAATAATTTAAAGATAGTCTTTCAACGTTTACGCGAAGCAGGGTTGCGTTTGAAACCTAAAAAATGCAGATTATTTTCTCGCTCCACTAAATTTTTAGGTCATGTAGTTTCCGGAGACGGAGTGTCACCAGACCCAGAAAAGATGGAAGCAGTACGAACATGGCCAGTCCCTCAGAATGTTACGGACTTGCGAAGTTTTCTAGGTTTTTCTTCTTATTATAGAAAGTTCATCCCAAATTTTTCGAAAATAGCATTCCCGTTAATCAAGTTAACACAAAAAGGAAACAAATTCGATTGGACACCGGACTGTCAGAAGGCATTTAAAGATCTGAAAAGATGCGTAACACAACCTCCAATTCTGGGATATCCCACAGTTAATACCCCGTTTATACTCGATACCGATGCTAGCTCTCAAGGACTCGGCGCTGTTTTATCGCAAATGCAGGATGGTCAAGAGCGAGTCATTGCTTATGCGAGTAAGACCTTAAGTAAATCACAAAAACGTTATTGCACTACCTACAGAGAACTTCTTGCGTTAGTTTTATTTGTTAAACATTTTCGACATTACTTGTGGGGACGCCGTTTTGTCGTTAGAACAGATCATAGTGCTTTAACATGGTTGTTATCGTTTCATGAACCAGAAGGAATGCTTGCACGTTGGATTTCAGTTTTAAATACATATGATTTTTCTATCATTCACCGCAAGGGTATGAATCATGGCAACGCTGATGGATTGTCACGGCGAAGTTGTACAAACGCCGAGTGTGCAGATTGTGGGGTAGCCCTTCAACACGGCTGTGAGCACAAATCTCTCTCCCCAAAAATTCAAGCAGCTGCTGTCAGAAGTTTGGAATTTGAATCTAAACCAAATTGGATGGATGTTTGGGGTTTAAAGCAGATACGTAAATGGCAGGTTGCTGATGATGAAATTAACAACATTTTATATTTTAAAAGTGTGAGTCAGTATCCCCCAACTAGCCCCGAAGTTGTTGGAAAAGAATTTCGAAGCTACTTAAATCAATGGGACTTGTTGTCTGTAGAAAATGGCGTATTATATAGACACTGGTACGAGCATGATTCAGATTGCGAGTCACGTGTTATTGTTGCACCCAAACAGCTACGTCGGGAGCTGTTTCACCATTTACATGAATTGCGTACTGGAGGCCACCTTGGGATAAAACGTACTGTCTATCAATTGCAAAGAAGGTTTTATTGGCCAGGCCTACAAAGTGATGTTCGCACCTGGTGCCGATGGTGTGTTATTTGTGCGAAACGAAAACCTACTCATGGGCGGCATCGTGGACTGCTCAAACAATCTGTAGCAACGGCTCCAATGGAAAGAATTGCGATTGACATTTTAGGTCCTTTGCCGAAAACTGTATCAGGTAATGAATACATCATGGTCGTCAGTGACTACTTCACGAAGTGGATAGAGTGCTATGCTCTGCCAGATCAGCAGGCATACACTGTCGCAGACGCACTTGTCACTAAATTTTTTACAAGGTTTGGAGTGCCATATTTTCTGCATACAGATCAAGGAAGAGATTTTGAATCTCAGTTATTTCAGCATGTTTGTGACTTACTGGGTATTCAAAAGACGCGCACGTCCCCATATAGACCTCAATCTGATGGCTTGGTTGAACGTTTTAATCGAACAATTCAGCAAATGTTGGCATCATATGTGAATGAAAGTCGGAATGATTGGGACGACCATTTGCCGTACCTGTGCATGGCTTACAGGTCCACCGTCCACGAATCCACAAAATTTTCCCCAAATAAATTAATGCTTGGTCGTGAAATCAACCTACCATTAGACGTCATGGTAGAACAACCCCCGTCCGCGACTTCAGAACAGTGTTACGTTCAGTATGTAGAGTGGGTGAAGAAAGCCACCCAACGCTCGTATGCGGTTGCGCATGAACATTCGAAGAAGGCAGCGCTGAGACAAAAACGTAATTATGACAAGCGTGTGTCCTTAAATGAAATGCAGGAAGATGATTGGGTCTGGTATTTTTACCCCCCAAAGGCCAAGCAAAAGTTGGGCCAAGGATGGACTGGACCATACTTGGTAACGCATAAGGTTTCCGATGTTTTGTATCAGATCCAGGCCTCATCTTCATCTAGACCCAAAATCGTACACGTAGATAATTTGCGCCCCTATGAGGCAGAGATCATGCCCACCGATTGGCGACATCTTTTATCTACAAGTAAAACCAATAGTGATGACGAGTTTGACAAGGATGAACGCGAAGGTTGTGATGGTGATTGCGATACCAATGGGTCCCAACGGTTCGGTCAAAATTTGAAGGAAATATCCAGGTTTGGTAGGGTGCGTCGCCCACCTAAGTATTTGAGTGATTATTGTTGACTGCATGATTCCGTGTTATCGTTACTTGACTGCAGTGTTTTTTTTTTCCCTGTTGTTTTTTACGTATGTCACGATAATGCTTGTGAGCTATTCATGATTTATTTATTTATTTTGTTATTATTAATTTTCTTTTAAGAGGGAGGGGGTAGTGTAGAGTATTATGACATCACAATACTCGTATGTTGTAACCTTGTCTCGTGTATTGCTACAGTTCAGTCGTTGTTCGTTAACTTAATAAAAAGGCAGTTGTTTTGAGCTTATAGTTTTAAGCAGTTATACTGTAGTTAATAGAACGCTACAGTATCAAAAATATCCAAAAAGTAGCTATAAGTCTTGATAGAAATTCTAGGTTATTCAGATGGTGATTTTTTTTGTGTAAAATTTAAGTAACTTTTTCCTTAATTTAGAAATTTTTCTGACTATGTTTCTTTCTGACAGCAAACAGTGAATCAGTTTTTTCAAGGTTTAAACGCTTTTTTGCAGATTTTGCTTTTAAATCGCAAACTTCAGTACGAAAACTAGACTTATGGCCAATAAACATAGAAACCAAAAAGTAGCAAATGTTCACAGTTGACACATCTCTCCTCATAGTAAAAACAATCCAAAAAAAGTTGTTTCGAGAAATTGGCTATCCTTTGAAACTGCTTAGAACGCTGTTAATGCATTTTTTTTGGGCATACATATATAGTTGTCCCTACATTTTAATTTATTCTTTGTTCATCTATCAAATCACCTGTCAAAGGGCATGATAAAAGACGACCATTGACATTCAATATGATAGGGCAGCTAACATTAAGCATAAAGAATGCTTTCCAATCTATTTCTGGCTAACAATGGCCTTTAAATATCCAACTCTGACTCAAACGGCGCACGGGAGTGTAAGCAGGGCTTCTCTGCAATGATAAGTATCAAAACGAAAAGCCAGAATCGTCTTACATGACCCGCCCATGATTTCTGATGTGCAGTAAGTGTGGTTGGTGGTGCGTAAAGCAACTTGTGCAGGAAAAACAGATGCGCTACAACTGTACTAAATAATATTACCATTGGCATTTAAACAAATCTAAGAAATTAATCTTTCAATGAATTTTGTGGTACTTAATGTAACAAAAAGATACTTAGATGGTATGTGGTAACAAAAAGTTGAGAACCACTGAACTAGACGAACAATTACATACCGTTTTTTATGAAAAAAATTCCGTTCACTTTCGGAGAGATCCAACCTACTTTTACAAAAATAATCACAGCGTTTCAGGAACATTTAGATAACCGGAAAAAGAAAAAAATTCCTTTGCGAAAAATTGCTTGCAATTCTTCCGAATGTAAAAGACCTGTTATCAACATGAACATGAAGCTTCCGGAGATGGCCGTACCAGCCGGCAAAATGTTGAGGGAGCAATAAAGTTTTGCCCGAATCATGATGCTCCAGCATTTTACTTCACCCAAATCATAACTTTTGCCTGACCAATGGCGTCCGGTGACCTCTGAGACTGGTCATGCAATTGGCATGCCAAAACCGGGTCACAAAGTTGGGTATTTTATGGGTAATTAATGAGTCAGACATGCAATATATTATTAGTAGGAAAAAGATTCATGTGTACAATTCTAATTTTTAATCCTAATATCATGGTGTTCAAGATCAGTTTTCGTCCTAGACTCAAGGTGATCTCTAAAAAAAAAAAGGTCATCACTTCAAATCGCTCCTGGTTAGTGCACTTTTTGTTCTGGAAATGCGTTAATCTTTAAAAAAAAAGGTCTCCCTTTTTAATTTCTCTTAACTTTTATTTTTTTCGTCCTGAAATTGTAGCATATCCTAAAGAAAAAAAGGTGTTCACCTGAGATCAGCCTCATATTTCTCTAATTTCATTCCAAATCAGTACCATTTCCCATTAAATTAAAAAATATATGCCTCATCGCGCAAAAATTTGTCATGTTTGTCATTTTAGTCGGCAGCGTGGTCGAGTGGTTAAAGCACTGGACTGATGATCAGCATGATCTAGGTTCAAAACCCAATTGCGCCATTCTGTTGTGTCCTTGGGAAAGACACTTTACGGGACTTTCCCCTGCTTGGTGGTCTTGGCAAGCAGTTCTAAATTACAGTCATATCTTTAGTAAATTACTCGCGGACAGCAATATCTTGGCATCTCCGGAAGCAGGTCGGGGTAATTGCTTGCCCTATGTATTGCGCCTCCGTCGCTTTCCTGCGAGTAAGGAGGATAAATATAGAGATAAAAATAAAAAATAAATAAAAATGCAATCCCTAGAAATTTGGTCATGCAACGCATGACTTGCATGCCCCGACTGCACGCCACTGCGCCCGACTGTTGTCGGCATCGTGATTGAATGGTTTGAACGCCGTGATTGTGATCAACATTGATCCCGATTCAAAACCTATTAAGCCATTTTGTTGTGTCCTTGGGAAAGACACTTTATGACATTTTCCCTGCAGGGCGGTCTTGGTAAGCAATTCTAAATTTCAATCATATCTCTATAAAACTAAAAAATCAAAATAAAAATTTTCAACCCGACAGCAATATCTTGGCATCTCCGGAGGCAGGTGGGGCTAATTGCTTGCCCTATATATAAGCGCCTCCCTCACTTTCTTGCGAGTCAGGAAAATTAAATATAGAGATTAAAAGAAAATTTACAAATATGAAAAGAAATTTTGTCCCAAATTTAGAGTGAAGACTAAAAAAAGCGGTTACTCTAAATTACCAGTGTTGGCAGTGTTGGCAGTGTAGGCAGTGTAGGCAGTGTATAGGCAGTGTATAGGCAATGTAGGCAGTGTTGGCAGTGTAGGCAGTGTAGGCAGTGTATAGGCAGTATATAGGCAATGTAGGCAGTGTTGGCAGTGTTGGCAGTGTTGGCAGTGTATAGGCAGTGTAGGCAGTGTTGGCAGTGTTGGCAGTGTATAGACAGTGTAAGCAGTGTTGGCAATGTAGGCAGTGTATAGACAGCGTAGGCAGTGTAGGCAGTGTAGGTAGTGTATAGGCAGTGTAGACAGTGTTGGCAGTGTAGGCAATGTAGGCAGTGTAGGCAGTGTTGGCAGTGTAAGCAGTGTATAGGCAGTGTAGGCAGTGTTGGCAGTGTTGGCAGTGTAGGCAGTGTATAGGCAGTGTAAGCAGTGTTGGCAGTATAGGCAGTGTATAGGCAGTGTAGGCAGTGTAGGCAGTGTATAGGCAGTGTTAGCAGTGTATAGGCGGTGTTGGCAGTGTGGGCAGTGTTAGCAGTGTATAGGCAGTGTTGGCAACAGGGTTATGGGGCGAGATTCGGATCCGGATCCCACTTTAGAAAGGAGTCGGAACCGGAGTTGTTTTTTAGATTTGACAGAGTCAGAGTCAAAAGTTTTTAAATAGCTGGAGTCGGAGTCGGAATTATAGCCGTAAAGGTTTAAAAAGTTGCAATGGGAATAGGAGCCAAACAATTTTGAAAAGGTGGGGTCGGAGTTGGAGTCAAAAAATTTCTTTACAATCTTGCTTGGCGTCATAAGACATTGTAGTGTGGGCAGTGTAGGCAGCGCAGGCAGGTTTTTTCATTGATTTTGCACTTGCGCATTTATAATATTGCTATTAAATTGACTAAATACAAGATTGATTTGATCTTATTTTTTTTAATTAATAATTTTTTTGAATAGCTTGCAAATGCAGAATACATTTTTTTAATGTCATTTTTGGAAGCTCTGTATGCTCTTCAGCATTTATATTTAAATGATTACAAAATTTTTGTTAATTTTTTTAAGGTGTTAATGTGTTATGCTAATTGCAGTACTTGAAATGGATGAAACAATCTAGTAAGATTTGTTTTTTTTCAAGTTATGGAATGAATGATTGAAAAAGGAAAAACAATATTTTCAGTAAAATTCAAGTAACTCAAAAATTCAATTTTAACAAGAAAAATGTTGCTTTGTGCGCAGATAATTTGAATACCAATTTTGATGGAGATAGAAGACTTGGCCAAAATAACCACTGAGAAGCAGTCACAGGAATGGGAAGACCACATGGTTCGGTCTGTTCACAAAACAACCAGCTTCTCGTGCTACTGCGCCACTACGGTCAAAATTCGAAGTACAAACGCAGTATCGCTACTTTACGGAAATTCACTTATCGCAGCCGTTCTCAAAATGCATCTATACCGCGATAACCGAGGGAACACTGTACACTGCCTCACACTGCCTATACACTGCCTACATTGTCTATACACTGCCTACATTGGCTGCACTAGCTATACACTGCCTACACTGCATAACTAGTACTGCCTACATTGCCCACACTGCCTAGAAATGCAACTCCGGCTCCGTCTCCGAATCCCACCCCATCTGCAGCAACGGCAAGCCACTTTAATGTGGTTGTGCAGTCCTCTTCCATGCACTAGAAAGGGTCGAAATGGCTTGTTTATTCCTCAAGGATCTCATATCCTCGGGCGGCTCTCTCATGGACTACCTTTCTCATTTTTTATCCCTGTTCTTCAGTGTGCGGTCACAAGTGGGCAGCGTTCTTAAGCTCAAATGACCGCCCCCCACCTCATTTACCGTCCTAAAAACTTTCCTTAGTTCCTTTACCCTCCCCAAATCTCCTCTTTACCAATCCTACCCACCGCTGCTTCTTATCCTTATCCTACTTCTCATCAGCGGTGACATTCACCGCAACCCAGGCTCTAAAGATCTCTGCTCTGTCTGTTCCCGTCCAGTTACCTCTCCTGTTTCGGACTTTCTCCCGCTGAGTTCCGTAAAATCTCCCCGGGATACACTTGGACCTGTCCAATGTGCTCATCCTCCTCTTAAACTTTCTCCTCCCACTCCCAACCTATTTCCATATCTCCATCTACAAACACCCACAAACTTTCATCTTCAAAAACAAACCCCTCCCAAAACAACTCTCTACCATTAATAAACTCTCCGACCTTCCTAATCACCCCCAATTAATTTTTACTTTCCCTCCCTCAGCGTAATCTCTGCCTCCTCCTCAACTCCAACCTTCCATTTCTTCTCTCACACAATCTTCTTTACATCCTTACTCTCCCTCTCAAAACAGCCTTTGAATCCTACAGTGCAACGCTAATGGGATTCGTCCCGGTCGTACTCAACTAATACAACTTCTTTCTCTAAATCAGTAAGACCTCATCTTTATGCAGGAGTCGCACCTCTCTTCTGATTCCACTTTTCACGCCCGGCTACAAAACTCTTAAAAAGGACCGTTCTATGACGAGGAAAGGAACTATCGACTCTACGGGAAACCTGGGAGGTGGTGTCTTTGTACTTGTCAAAAACGGTCCAAACTACTTCCCCCTCTCTACATAACACCTTTCCTCCCTCTATCCCAGCTCCAATTATTTAGCTATCACAGTTACAATAAAAGGAGCCTCACCTATACACCTTTTCAATCTGTATGTCCCTCCTATCTGATCTTCTTCTTCTGATTCTCGCCCTAAATCCTTCTCACCCTTCCTCTTACCATCATCTCCTACTACTTACATTTTTGGCAATTTTAATTGCCATCACTCATACTGAAAGACTAATTAGGTAAAGATTTGTTTAACTGGCTCTTTTCTGATCTCTTACTATGACCTTTACCTTGACACATATCTACACAGAGTTGGTTGACCCAAGACTCCTTCAGGCAGCAACTGTGGTTCTGAATCACAGGACCTTTCCCATCTCGTGCTGTACTGCCCTGTACTTGACCCTATGCGTCGGGCTATCATCGGCGACTCCCTCTTTATTCTGGACCTCTGGTCTCGTCCGTGGGGAGTTTCCCGATTACTGGGGCTCCGCGGAGTTGATCCGCGCCCCCATCCCCAGGAATGGGTCGGGTAAATTCACTACCACTACCACCGATCCCGCCATATAACCCAGTTCCCAAACACTACCTGTACTGCCTATACACTGCCTATACACTGCCTACACTGCCCACACTGCCTACACTGCCTACACTGCCAACACTGCCTCTACACTGCCCACACTGCCTACACTGCCTACACTGCCTACTGCCTACACTGCCAACACTGCCTATACACTGCCCACACCGCCTACACTGCCCATACACTGCCTACATTGCCTATACACTGCCCACACTGCCTACACTTTCAACATTGCCTACACTGCCAACACTGCCTACACTGCCAAAAATGCCTATACACTGCCTTTACACTGCCTTTACACTGCCTACACTGCCCATACACTGCCTATACACTGCCTGCACTGCCTACACTGCCTACACTGCCTACACTGCCTGCACTGCTTACACTACCTACACTGCCTACACTGCCTACACTGGTAATTTAGAGTTACCCTAAAAAAAGTCTTTACTTTTAATCTGTCCGTAATTTCTCGATCTTTGTTCCGAAAATATAATGATTTTTAAAAAAAGGTCGTTACTTTGAATCTGTTTCTGTTTTCTTGATTTTCATCCCCCAAAAAAGGTCTTCACCTCAAATCTTGTTCATTTTTCTGCTTCTGAAAATTTTGTTCTGCAGGTGTATAATTTGTTTTCGGTGCACAAAAAAAATTGTTTTTCCCAAATAATTTCTTGTTGCTGCCCGAAAATATTTGATTTTGTCCAAATTTTTGAGACAATTACTTCCCGCCAACTGGTATGACTATGCTTTTGGGGTTCAATGAAAACTTTTCATTAACAATGTAAGTAGATTAATATTTATGTTATTAAGATTTAGGGTTTCCCACTGCATGGCAATATGATCTATTGCAAATGCTTACATTGAAAAGTGGTTAAGGCAGTGGTTCCCAACCTTTTTAATGTCATGGACCCTTTTGAGGATTTTCCTGAAAGTTGTGGACCTCTTAAAGAAAAAAGGAAATAAAATCCACTCTTTTCTCCCAAAAACATGGTGATCTCTAAAAAAAAAAAAAAAGGTCTTCACTTCGATTTCATTCCAATTTTCCTGTTTTTTCTCCCAGAAACATGGTGATCTCTAAAAAAAAAAAAAAAAGGTCTTCACTTTGATTTTATTTCCAATTTTGCTGTTTTTTCTCCCAGGGACCCCCAGTTGGGAACCACTGATATAGATAGTCTATAAACCATTACCGTTAACTCTAAAACGTTCAATTACATTTTAAAGAATTCCCCCCTCGAAAACACAAAATTCCCCCCCTGTTGAAAACCACTGGGTTAAGGTTTGAGAATCTATGGAGTAGATGTTGCTTTCGAAATGACTCTTTAAATGTTAGGGCAGGTATTGTTCAGCCAAACCATTGTCCCTTCATCAACTAATTCCAGACTAAGCACCCAACTTGGATCATGGAAAACGGGGAAGGATGTTATTATATGGTCAACGGTTTGCTCCTCCGCGCCACACTCGCAGGCTGCTGTTGGAGCCAACCCCATCTGCGTACTGTGGAACGGAATAAACCAACGTCAGTGCCAAGGTGGTTAAGTCTGACTCATGATGGTGTGGGTAGATACATTTCTAGTGGTTTGGGGTTGACATCGGGGATGAAATTACGTAGGCGGAAGGTAATGCTTTGCCATTCTGTATTCCATTTGGTATCCAGCCAACATGCCACACTGGTGTCCGACTTAGAAAAGTCCTTTACAAGTTCCAGTGCAGCAGGCACAAATGAGTGTCTCGATTTGAGCTGTCGGTGTTCTTTATAAGAGGTGGACAAGAGCTTTTCGTTAAATATGTGTTCAGGCCCTTGTGCTCGACGAGCTAGAGACAGCATGGCTCATTTACAGCAAAGTTTAGTCGGAAGAATACCTGCCAAGACAAATAAATTGTCTATTCGTGTAGGTTGCAGGCATTCAGTCACAACGCGCAAAGCATCATTGATAGGCTTGTTAATGAGGCAAGTGTGGGGATTGCAGCACCAGATAGATGAGCAGTACTCTGCGGCAGAGTGCAACAGGGCCAAAGTGGCAGTTCGCAATGTTGTGGCCCCAGCACCCCAGGTCGACCTCGGCAATCTTATGTAAAAGTCCAACGCGTGTTGTTAATTTTTTGTGCAGTTACTTAAGGTGTCGACAAATCGTGAGCAACCTATCCAATTTTATGCCGAGGTACGTAGGCTTGGCACAATATGTTAGGGCACGTCCTTCTACGCTAATGATGATGATGATGATAATGATGATAAAATTGCATAAATTAAAACAAACAAAAAAAGAGGAAATTATGTTGAATTGTTTTATCGATTAAAAATTTGAACAATGAAGCCAAAGCAACGGCAAAGCTTTTTCGCTTTTCTTGCACCAGGCCTCTCTTTTGTAAAACCTTTACTTGCCCTTCTACGCAATGCCATGGATGCCGAAAGCTTTTACTCTGGTTCTTGAAACACTGACACCAACCAAGATTTAGCTGTCGCTAGCGTAGGTCCTCATAGTTTTGTAGACGTTTATATCAAAGTTTCTCAATGTTTCGTCAATTATTTAGTCCACAAAAATCAATCAATTTCTAAACTTCATTCACAAAAGAAGCTGTCTTTGTAAGCACGTTGATTTCCAAAACGAAAGCACATTAGCATTTTCAATCAAAAGAAGAGACAAAAGAAAAAAAGGTTTCTGCCAGAAGCGGGTTGCCAATATACAATTTAATTTACATATACACATATTTACAGTTTGTAGTGTGATACTATCCCGCTACAGTTGCGCTTACCCGATAGACGTGTTCTTGAAAAGTTGCCAGGGGTCACAACAGCGACCTTCCCTAATTACACCATATTACACAACAAAAGGTTTTCTTTGTCAGTGCTAAGCATGCCTGTTAAGCGATGGAACCTCAAGGTCAATTAAATCATTTACATACAGGAATTCGCAAAAACTTTGTTACCGACTGATTAACCAGATGTGGATGCTGGTTACCAGGACTTTTGCAACATCATCAAAATAACTGCCAAAAATTGTATCCCACGCGGTCATCGAAACGACTATTCCTTGTTGGGATGCGGATTGTGAATCCCTCTACACAACGTTCCAACAGCTAGTCTCTTCAGGGAGATGATTTAAGGTTGGCCGCTTCAGCTTTAATTGCCAAACTTGACTGGAAGCGGAGGGATCAATGGTCCAAAGCAGTTTGGAGCATTTTGTTTTATTGTTGCTGGCTAATCCAAGAGACGTCATCAACTGATAGTTCTGATGTGTCTTTTAAGTAAATTATTTTGCAGGGCCTGTCGTGCCGAGCAGTATCGAGCATTTGTCATCCGTAAATATTTAAACAAGTGATTAGTAGCACAGAATTTGAAGATAGCCAAAAAACTCATCACTAAGCTTTTCGTCCGACACTCGACAGTCGTCTTGACGAGTGTCAGACGAAAAACTTAGAGATGAGTTTTTTGTTAGCTATTTGTCGTCCATCTTTCGGGTTTTACTCCTGGTTTGTTTATAAATATGAAACTCGAGAGCCCGAATTTGCTTTTCTTGAAGAGCCGAAAGACCGTAGTCTCTTATTGCTAACAAGCCCTGACTATTTAATAATAATAATAATAATAATACATTTCTTTTATTTCGCTTAACATTAACAACAATTATGCAAGCTAGGGGAGTAATTAACTGTTTGCTCAAAGCGGATTGAAATATAAGCAGCAATTTGTAAACTAATAAAAATTGACTGACAGATAGGTAATAATAAAACGAAAAATAACACAACTAATCTGGGTCTATAAAACAAAATCAAACTGGTTGTAAGGAAATAAAGTTTAGCAAGTAAAGAAGTAAAAACTTCAACTGACAGATTCATTATTTACAATATACACTTCTCTGAAATAGTATGTTTTGAGATTTTTTTAAACACAGAATAAAGCAGAAATACAACAAATTTCATATGGCAATGAGTTTGCCTTCAAAAATTAAAGAAGCTTGACTTAAAGGTTAGACTAAAAAAAGATAGTGCTCAACTTTTTTGAAAATGGATAAGACAGATCTTTTAGGTCGACAGTGCTGCAGCAAAATTGACTCATATTTTATAAACTAAACAAGCAACCAACTTATCTTTAAAAGTTTAAAGTTTTATTTTATGTTTCACCAAATGTCTAGAAACAAACTTTCAAAGCTGTTAATAATTGTTTTGTAACAGTGTAAGGCCACCTGCTCTTAAAAATATATCTTGTTACCAGTAAGCTTAAAACACAGCAAAACTATCCATCATTTCAAAAGTCGATTGGCAGTACAAAACTTTAAAATAGCTTAAAAAAGCGTCTTTATTTTGCAATGACTTTTCATCTGTCAGACACTTGTTGGAAAAAATTGTGCATTCTGATAATTCCTCCTGATGAGTGTCAGATGAAAAGTCTTAAAAGAATAAACATGCTTTTTAAAGCTATCTGCCATTTAACTGTTTTATAACAAATATGATGATTTCCAGTTTATTTGTAAACTGGAAATCATAAAAGCTGACTCAAACCAACTTATCGAGTAGGCATACCAGTTACCTAGCAGTTATTATCTTGTAATTATTATACTTGTCGTAATCATAATGTTTTTGAGCTTATTCAAAGAACCATCATGCTTCCATAACAAAACCAAGTCAACAGCTGCAATAGCTCTTATATAAGTTTGATATAATAGGAGGAAACTAATAATGCCTGGTATTAACATGTGTTCTCTTTAATACTCGTATTAATTATTGCACAATCTAGGAGTACAAATACACAATAAAAAACTAAAAAATAAAAGTGCCATTTTACCATTAGCAAGTCTGTTACTGTAAAATGGGATAACTTTGACCAATTTTAAAAGTTTCTATATTCTAATAACTTGACAGTGTCAATAAGAAAACATTTTCTGTTGATCATAACACTCTGCTTCTGATCTGTTGAATAAAATATTTTAATGATGTCATAGCAACTTTGCGCCTGAACGTTTTCAAACAAACTACTGAACCAAGTTACTACATACTTTGGGGTAACTTTGATCATTAAAAACCACTGTAAAAGAATAGAGTGAACAACATTTGAGGTAACGTTGATTACTGTTTTTATTTTTAAAATATTGTAAGAGTTCAAAAATATAATTTTCAGTGTTTTGAGAGGATATGTACAATAACTTTCTGTTTTTTGAAAGGGGCAGGGGGTTGCAGGAAACCTGAGGTCTTTTTCCAGCTGTGTTTTCTTGACTATAAGTCAAATAGTATTACTCTTATCCCATTTTTCAGTAATGTTTATGTGTGTAAGTATGTATGTAAGTATATTTGTTTTTCAGCTTCACCATCGCAAATCAAACTGTCAAAAGCACAAAATACATTATAGGCTGAATGAAAGGTAGCAGTTTTCTTGTAAGGCCAAACAATCAGGTAAAGTGTAAAAAATAAGTCTTGTTCACCTTTCACTGTTACTAACCTTGCAGGCTTTGGGATTCCCCAAAATTTAAAAGTTTATAAAGTAAGCTTGATGTATTGTTCAACATGGTTAGTGTAATCACTGATCAGCTAGGTCAACATTGGCATGGTTAGTGAGTTTGACTTGGTTTGTTATATAAAATATTTGGGTCTCTTCAAGAAGTCACTGTATGCAATTTTTGCCTGTGAAACTAACCTGGATGCCCCTGCAGTTACTATTGCTTGAGAGATCCTTTCTTTCTTGTTTTCTTTTTTATTTAACCCTGTTGCTAAAAGGTGATTTCCAGTTAGTTTCACCAAAAAAAATTGCTTATGGTGACTTCTTGAAAAGACTCAAATATTCATCTATTCTTAAAACTGGTTATAATTGTAATGTAAGTAAGTAAAGCATAATCATTCAGTTTTGAGAAATTGATGAGGTTGGCTGAATAAAATGTTGTTGAAACGTACTGTTTTTGTACAGGGTGTTTGGAAAGTCACTGTGCACTTAGGGTCAGGGTTAGGGTTAGTGCTAACCTAGGTTAGGGTTAGGGTTAACACTTTAAGGTTAGCTCTAACCCTAACCCTAACCTAACCCTAATGCACAGTGACTTTCCAAACACCCTGTATTATAAATAAATATGGAAAGCATAATCATTTGGCAAGATTTGTATGGGCAAGGTTGGGAAGGTCAACTGGGGTGGGTTGGCTAGATTAACTAGTTTGGCAAAGCTTACTCAGTTGATAAGTTGACTCAGAATTGAAAAAACTTATTAATTTACTTCCCATATTTATTTACGTTACATGGACAATTGGCAATGCCAAACACATTGACCACACCGACCTGTACATTTTTTAAAGAACATTTTTAGTACCTTTTAAATGACTGATTCTGGTAATAAAACTAATGAATTAAAAGTTGAAGCTTTGAATAAATTCTATTTGAATTTATCAATGCTAAATGATAAAAGCCAAAGACAATGCTAAATGACAAAGCAGCTGCTCCAATTATTGCCCCACATTATTGATTAGTCAGAAAAATTTGGAAAGACTTATAATTGTGCACAGCACAGTAACAAAATGAAAATAGCAGTTTAAACTAGATTAAGACTTATTTGAGTTATCATTATAACTATCTTCTAAAACATTCAACCGCGTTAATTTTATAGAGTCCAGCAATATTGAAATATATGTTAATACTAGAATTTTTAATGTTTAGATGTGTGTATTACTGGTAGTGAATAAAAAAATATACTGATTAATCTAGAGAATAATAAACTCTGTTTTTTTATATTCAAAGCTTACATACAAGCTTACATTATTTACTTCAAAGCATAGTTTGTTGGATAAATTGAATGGCTCTTTCACTTTCTTCATCTCGATTAATGTTAAAGGAAAAAGTTAATATTAAGAAAAAGAAATGTGAGTGTTTTTTTTTTTATTGATTTTGTCATCTTCATTTAAACACTAACTTGTGATTGGTTTTTGCAAAACATCTTTGGGGTCTCTTCAGGAAATCATTGTAGGTGATTTTTCAGGTCTCTTTAAGAAGAGACTGTAACTGTTGTTTGTTGGTAAAACTAACCTGGAATCCCCCTACGTCACTAGGAGGCAATAAAAAAAACAAAACAAAAATAATCTCTCAAGATATGATAGTAATTACAAAAGGATTTCAGGTTAGTTTCACTAACAAAAATTGCTCACAGTCGCTTATTGAAAAGACTCGTTTTTTCTTTGTGAGACTAACTTGGAATCCCTCCACAGCACCAACAGTGAATAAAAAAGAAACCAAGAGAATAAGGATCTCTTTAAGAAACAATAGTAACTTTAGGGGATTCTGGGTTAGTTTCACTGACAAAAATTGCTTACAGTAAATTTTTGAAGAAACTCCATCTTTGATCATAAAATATAAACACTTATTAGTTTTTTCATGTATTTTCTTATGAAGTTTTAGACATTTTGTGAGTGGATGATCATTGTTTTTAATCTGTATGACTTGAAAAGTTTTAATTCATTATTATATTAACTAATTCACTGGGATTAGCATATGCCTTTTGGCCTTAGCAGTGCATTACTCAGTTACACTGAAAGTGCATTCTTTTTATGGAAAGTTTCATTTGTTCTACTTTTTATAGCTTTTCTTTTATTGATTGTTTTGTCTAGTTATTTCTAAACTAAGGAAAACAGCTTTTTTAATCACAGAAAAAATGTAGCTCAATAAGATTTTAATTTTGCATCTCAAAAATAATTTTTTGATAAAAATGTTAAAAAAGTATTTTATTGCATATGTCAACCTGAAAATATTAAAGAAAGAGTATCACTGTCTAAAACTATGATTAGATTTGTGATAACTAAAAAATTTAAATAGATAAGATCACAAATGTTTGGCATTGCCTCGATGGCTTTAGAAAATCAAGTTGTAAGCTGCAAATTTAAACTATTCTGTTTTAAAATAATTTTAATTTTATGATTTCAAAATCTTTTGAAACATTTTATTCTATTACAAAATATATAAAATCAAAATTTGTTTAAATTAAAAACCTTTTTTGTGAGCTGGCATATCTGCCTCCATTTCACTGGAGATCCAACTTCTCAGCAGCATAAAAATTTAGCCTTGACTGTACCAAGTATAGTTACCACAAAGGTTAAATTTTGTTTGGGCTATTTATATAGCTTCAAACAAGTACTGACTGACAAAGTCCTAATCAGCATAACAGTGACATTATCTGCTGTTAAAAATTTATGCAAGGTTTATGCATGATTAATATTACCAGCTCAGATAATAAATGAAATAGTATAACTAATAAGGAATGCAGTTTGATATGTTTATGCAAAAGTTTGCATGGTTGTAGCCTGCACACAGTGACTAAAATTTTATGAGGTTTTATTCAAAGTTGGAGCAGGTTGTAAAGATTTCATCTTTTTTGAAATAGACATTGCCACTTACAACCATTTTAATTCAATCTTGCAATTGTTCAAAAATCTTTTTAGACCTAAAAAGTTTTATCAGTACTGCACTGTAGTATAGAGATCAGCAATCTTTTCCCCACCATAGACCAGTTTAAGGCAAAGCCTTGCAGACTTGTCTTTATTAAAAAATGATACTTAATAAAAACTGCTTCCACTGGGGTAAGCATAGATTGAGAAAAGGAAATCTATTTGTATAGCTCACAAAATTATGCACAAAATAAGATCCAACAACTTTTAAGAAATTGATAACAGTGCTACTAAATTGCTATGCAATTAATTGTTCACTGCCTGATAAAAAATCCTTTTTTGAATGGTGTTTGCCAATTCCTGTTATTGCATATTTACAATTACACAACAAGTGTATTGTCAGTAAAAGCTTTAATAGTACATGTTTTAATGTATATTTAAATTATATGTAAATTTTCATTTTACAAACAAACTTTGTGTTTTTCTCAAAAAACTAGGCAGGTATCAAGTCATTTTGTGGCAGCTGTATATACAGCTGTCCTATCTCTATCCTAGTTGACAGTTGAGTACTGTGCACCAGTCTGGTGTTGCAATAATCACACTCCCCTTGTTGACAGTGTCTTGAATGTCACATAAATAACACCAGAGACTAAGATCTAGAAGCTGTTTTGTCTCAGGCACATGAAACTAGGCATCAATGCTGCCCATCTATGACAAGTCATAGAGTACTGTGAGCATTGTTAAAGTAAATTCAGGTTTGATACATTTATGCCCATGATCAGTACCAGGCCTGTTGGAATGAGCTTGCCCTAAACAACTTGGGTTAAGCTCAATTGCCTGGTGTTGGGCAGTTTCGTTTTTTCATGCACAAATGGGGTCTTGCTTTTTTACTGCATAGTGAATATGGTACCACTGAATAAATTGTGCACCATGTCCTAACAGTATGCATTGTACATCCAGCTTTGCCTGGAGCATAAGATCTAACAGTTCTGAATGATGAAACTTGATGTTGACTCAACACCATCACTACCAGCATCTGATGCAGACAGTACAGCAGTCTAGGGTAGTAAAAACATACACCCTTGGTCCCAGTTCTGTTTATGCTGACTCAGAATAGATGCCTTTTAAATGATAACAACAGCAACAACATTTGATAAAAAAGGTGCCCCTGCATGCATGCACACTATGCAGGGGATGAATTGTCTGACAAGCACACCCTCAGTTCCTGCTCCACACTTTTTAGTCTTGATCTTTGTTTGTTTTTGATCAAAGTCAGAGAAGAAAAAACCATTTCACAAAGGTAGAATCCCTTGTCCATATGAAACCGAATTGTAAATAGCTATCAATTTATTGTTGTCTGATTGTTGTTTTAGACTTTTTTGGTTGCACTCATTCATTGCTTACCATTTTGTTTTGCATTTTGCTTATGTTGTTTTTGCTTATAAAGTACTTTTCCATTGTCTTTCAAGCTAAAGATGAAGCTGATATTAATTTCAGGGTGGGGCATAAATACTGTTATTACAAGATAAAATACAAATATATTAAAAAAAAGCTTTTATTTCAATATTTAAATTTGCTAACATTTAAGACTCATACCAACAAACAATTTCACACAAACTTTATTCAAAATGCTTTCCTTTAACCTTTACTACAACATGGAATCTTCTGGAGAAATCATTGACGGAGGCATGCACTATTTCCATGGAGATTTTCTCCCATGTTTTCATCAATTTTAACTTCAGAGCTTTGATACTAGACTGGGTTTAGAGCAGGCTGGGTTTAGAGCAGGCTTCATTCTCAAGACTTGACCATAAATAGTTCAGAGGGTCTTCTGGAGAAGAAGGAGGCCATTCCTCTGTACTAATCCAGGTGGGGCAATTGTTTTCACACCACGCTTGAGTCACCTGAGCTGTGTGACTTGTTGCTCCATCTTGTTGTAGTGTTCAATTGTCTTCACCATATAGAGATTTGCACCATGGTATTAATACCCCTCTAAAATAACCTTTATGTACAGTTCTTTGTTAATTTTAACCCCGAGGGTGCAAAAACCAGAGGGGATTTTTCCGTTTCAGAAATTGCTGTCCACACCATCACTGAAGCAGGTTTTTGTGTTCTGAAGACTTTCCTTGTATTGGCAAGGATTGAATCTAAGGTTTTTGTCAAAACTCGATCATTTTGGTGATTGTGCACCTGTTGCACAGTGAATAACTTCTTATCAGTAAAGATAAGATTTTGCAGCATGCCATTTTTGAGTTGTTTCAACAATAGTTTGCTTCTGGCCAGTCTCTTTTCAATTGTGGCCCCTGAAACAAACTGTTTCTTTTGCAGCTTGTAGGGTGACACCTTAAAGATCATCGTGACAAATTCTGTGCATAATTCTTGGTGATATTTTTGATTCCTTTGTTATTTTTCTCATCGATCTCCTTGGATTACACCTGATTTTTTTTACACTTTTAATCAGATTAGGTCAGGGGTTTTCAACCTATGGGCCATGGCCCAGTAGTGGGCCACAGTGGTTTTTTTAGTGGGCCATGGAGCATAAATCAAAATGAAAGCAATATGTATAATATATATGTATAATTAGGCTTGCCATCCGTCCCATTTTTTAGGCATTTTTCTGGCGTCCTGTGCAGTCAACCACATAAAGACTTTTTTTTTTTAGAGAACACTATGATTTTGGGACAAAAATAGGGAAAATTGGCAGCAATTCCAAGTAAAGACCTTTTTTTTTTTTTTAGAGAACACTATGATTTTGGGATGGGAATTTAATTTTGTTGACCAAAGTGGGTTGTGAAGTTAACTTGGGTTGAAAAATAGGCCACGGTACAAAAAAGGTTGAAAACCACTGGATTAGGTGTTCTTGAGCTGTGAGGGCGTCCTGATCAAGGTCTGTCTGTGATTGAGGATATTTCCTCAAATCGATCAATTGTTTGTTTGATCAGCATTCGGTTGATTTCAATTTTTTTTCTTAGTTTAAAAATTTCAGGGGGCTAAATCCTTTTTTGTGGTGCTCAAAAATGAATTTTCTTTTTAATTCTAGCAACATTGCACAGTGTATACTTAAAACTTTTCTGGAAAACAAGAACTAGGTATATATTTGAATAAATTGATAAAGCTAGGTTAGCTTTTTAGTTAAATTTATTACGAGTACTTGTACTACTAAAATTGACACAAAATTTTGTAACAGGACTTTTGCCTCACCCTGTATAAAAGTAGTATTGCCAAAAACATCACACCATTTGGAATCTTTTATCCTAATTAAAATTATGTTAGGGAACATTTTCAGCAATGCATTGTACTTACATAATGATTCTACAAAATAATAAAAGCTTGTTCTTGTTAAAACCTATCAAAAACCATTAACAAAAAACAAAGAAAAAAGACAGTAATGAATGAGTATTGGCATTCAGTTTTTTTACTATGAGCTTGAGAAAATTAGTATCTAATAATAATAAAACTATGTAACATCAGTACTAATTACAATTAAAGTCATTAGCATAGGATGTTTCAACATAAATAAAGTGGAATAGAGACTTAATTTGCATAATGTTGTTGTTTTATGTCTAGAAAACAAACAATTTTATGCCAATAAAGCCTCTTTCCTATTTGATTTTTACTAAAACAGCCTGTATTAAAAAGATTTTAGGAATACCAAAACTTCATGGAACATGAAAATGTCATTAATTGCTTTCTGTGAAAGCATGAAAATTTGTGGCACACTTCAGTCTCTTGCAGCACACAGTTTGGGACATTTTATGCTAAGTAATAAACTGAAATAATTTTTTACTATATAATTGGTTATAGCTTGAGATTATCATTCTTGTGTTTAAATGGGATTATGTGGTTTATTTATAGGATTATACATAAGCTATCAATTAAGCTTAGGTTTATTGTTTTTTTTGGTTTTTTTTTGTTAGGCTCTGCTGAAGTACTTAATGAAATTCTTCAAAATGTTTTTCCATCAAAAAAAGAAGACTCTATTTCAATTAGGTAATGATCAGTCATTTTAATAATTTTGTAATTGCTGATCACATTAAAAAATTATCTGATTTGCAGGGTTTTTAATATCTTTTATCAATATATGTTTATATACTTGGATTAATGAAACATTTATATAAGAAATATTTGTGATAATTGAAAGTAGTGTAAAATGAACATGTCATAATAAGAAAGAAACAGAAAACTATTAAAAATCAAACTATGATAAATGTAGATAACAAACTTTACTAAAAACAGTGATGAGGTTTTAAGACCTATTTTTATTTTTACTTTTTTAAATTAGCTTTATTCTGTATGCTTATAACAGTTTCATTATTATCTCACTTCCCTCATTTTTATATTCATCAGTCACTTTTTAACCTTGTTTAATTCACTTTCATTTTTATATCAATTCTACATAAACTCTTTTTAAAATTCTGTTAAGCAATGCTGATATTGAAAAATCTTCTGTAGTTATAATTATTAAAGTTTTACTGTAAAGCATTAAGTGTACAAAGTACCTTGTATCAAAAACTTATTAATCATATTTAATCTTATGGTATATAACAGAAGTTGTTTTACTTGTGGATTGTCAAAAATCTTTTCTAACACCCTATTTTATTAGCAAATATTTAAATCTAAATCAGAACACTTGTGTGCAACAATTGCAAAGTTCAACTCATTAGCAATATTATACTACTACAGTAAAAAATTTGAGACTTGACAGATTAACATAATTGACCAATTTAATTCTAAGTAAAATGATTTATTTTTATTTTTTAAATTAGACTAGGTTTGTGTTCCTCCTTTACTGAACCATAAACTTTTTGCTTCTCTTTTTTCTCTGATGCAGTTGATTATAGGTTTTGCTCCCAACTAGGAAACTCACATAAGTTGAGCATAGTTTTTATACTTTTGCTGATATTGCTTTAATGTTTTTATACATTTTTTACTTACTTGGCAAAACCATCTGAGCTGAGATTTGAATTTAAAAAAGTATTGGTTGAATAATTTAAGGATTTTAGATCATAGACTTATTAAGTTTGTCAAGTAAAGTAAAACTTTTAATAATCTAAAATAAATTTTATATAAAAATTAATACACTTGCAGTTGTACTTTTTTAGTTATTGCTGAACTATGACTATAGATTAGTGCTTTGCAACCTTTTTTATGCATGGTACAATTTTGCTGCACACCTTGAACAAAAATGCAAAAAAATCTAATCAATTTAAACACAAATTATATTGCTATTTTATTAAATTGAGCTAGATAGTCTTGCTTGAGCTTGAAGTAAGTGAATTGTCTAGCAATGGTAAATCTTAAATTAAAAAAAAAAAAATACAAGCTTTTTTAAAAAAAGTATGTTTGGATTATTATTATCCTGCAGCACACCTAGCATTCTTTTGTGCCACAGCATACCAGTTGCAGTGCATTGCTAAAGATAAGAATGAAAAAATATAGATTTTTGCCCTTTAAAAAATTCCTGTTTTCATTACAACTGTATTATAAAGAAATTGCCTTACTGTACTTGCTTTGCCAGTTCAGATGCTTATTTTTTTGTCTGGTTTTGTTGTTATTTGTAAATGTAACCCCAAAACTTCTAACCAGTAAAGTGTCAAAATTATAACATAAAACTATGTCAGAAAGAGAGAAGAAAAAAAGAAATTTGATTTGGTCACAATGTTTGCACTTTCAAAACTTTTCTTGACGGATCTCTCTATATGCTTTTTCCAAATCACCAAAGGCAGGCAAAACATTCTTTGCAAATTTTTATAATTTTTTAAAGGTCTAATGTCTGACTTTGAAGATTTAACCACCACAACAATTTACATTGAAACAATACTTTAATTGAACTGACAGTTTATCAAAGAGAAATTGATAGAATTGTGGAATGCAAGTTTTTATGATTGAATCATCTTTTTAAATTATATTTATTTAAATCAGAGGACAGCTGTGAAGCTATGGTGTCATATACCACCACAACGCATTTTCAACAAACCCCTTACATTCTGTTTTGATGTGCTGTCAGTTTAATAAACTGTTGTTTGGTGAATTGCCGGGCCTTAGAAAATTTGATTTATCACATTGCAACTGGGATAAAATCTACAATGGCCATCTTTTGGTACTAATTTGGCATTTGGCATCATCTTTTTTGAAAACTGAGCAATGATATTTTGTACCACACAATAAGTGTTATGATATTCTTTATTTTATGTACTGCTTGTGATCATCTTAGAAATAATATTGATTACATCAATCTACTAATCTTTGGATTTTATTTTATGTTTCCAAACCTTTGAGCACTCTACTTATCAAAAAATTATTTCTTATTTAAGGATTACAATATTTTTGAATGATTTAGAAAGAGAGATAATTTTTAAAATCCATTTGTAAATAATAGCAAGTTGTTTATGGTTCATTTCATTCATTTCATTTCATTTTTTATTCTCAATCCATTAGTAAACAGTATAACACTAAAAGTTATAAATATTGGAAAGATCAAGAAAAGGAAGAAGCAGTGCAACGTCAGACGTTAAAACATGCATAAGATAATTAGAAAGTGAAAGTAAAAAAACAGTAGAAAGCATGGCCACAACACCTTAATCACATAAAAATATAAGAAATGAGAAAGAAAAAAAGAAAATATAATAATAATATTATCAAACAAATTGAATGATTGAAGAACCAGTGTATGACTAGTCTGCGTAATGCTGTTGTAAAAACTTTCTTCTCTAACTTTATTGTTTGGTGTTTGTCTTAAAATTTCCTGTTTCAGTTCTCATCACAGATAAAAATACATGCAGAGTCCTTATTGGAAGTTATGGTATGTGATCTTTTACTATGTGAGCTGTAGATAACTTGCTAAAACACTTGGTTTTTTGTTCTTTAGTTAGAATTCAAGCAATGACCAAACTTCTCCCAATATTTTTTTTGAACTTTTTACTATTATGATTGCTGGTTTTCATGCTTTTGAGTAGCAGAATTGCAAAATGAAAAACTAGTTTTTGGTACAAAATTATAAGCAGCTTTTTTTCACATAAATAGCTTTTTCAACATTTTGGTTTGGCCAAAGTGTTTTTTTTATTACTTACTGCCAGCTCAAGCTACTTTTTTTGAAAACTTGAACAGCTGAAAAAATAATGACTGTTTTCAGATACAACTTTTAAGATCTTTAAATTTTTCTAGCAGAATGAATGTAAACTGCTTAAAATCCAATTTAATCCTGTACTTTACATCAGGCAGATGTACAAATGTTTTTTGTAAACAAATGAGAAAGATCAAAAACTCTTGGTTAATTAATAACTATATTTTTAATATAAAAAAAAAATACTATCTTTCTTGCTTGATAGTAAAGTTTTGTTATTGTTGTTCTTGCCCCTCTTCCAAGAATATCTTCGAGTAGCCATCCCTTAATCCCTCAAAGAAACCAATCTAGATTGGACACTTGGATTACCTCTGCTTCTTCTAAAGGATTTTTCTCAGATTAATGGCGTTGTGTTGCGTTGGTAGTTGACTGCAGTTAAAGAGGTGATTAGTGTCATGTGTGTGAGATAAATGTAGTGGGCATTGTGACATGTAAGTTTCAGTGTTCACTGTGTATAGGTAACTTTGCAAAAGTGGTCATTTGTTGGCTCTGAGCTGTGCCAGTTTTATATGCATATGACATGGTAATGTTTGTTCAGATGAATGAATGTCATAGGATGTGATGTTAGAAACTTTGTTGTTTTTTCTAAAACTGAGGTATTGTGAGGTGATATTATTGTGAATGTGTTTGAGGTTTTCTCTACATTCCTCAGGTGTTATGTCTGGTTTTGAGATGATGATGTTAGTGTGCTCATTGTTATGAAAGATGATGGCTTTCATGTTTTTGGGCAGATTTAAGTATGCATTAAGATCATGTAAAGGGTATGTTTGTATTTGAGTCAGTTGTTTAAGTTGAGTAGCATGAAGTTTGAGATGCATGTCCATTGGAAGGACTTTGGTTTCATTGTGTAAATGTTGAGTGTTTGTATCTTGTATGCAGCCAGTAGCAATTTGCAAAAATGCGTTTTGAATGATTTGCAGTTTCTTGATGTTGGTGTTTGACATGATAGGGTTTCATATGATGTTTGCATATTCCAAAATGGGGTGAGTGATAGCTTTGAATGTGGAAACAATTAATTCCTTTGTTTACCCCATTTGGTGGAAGTAAGTGCTTTCAGAATGTTAAATGTTTGTTTTGCTTTAGTGGTGGTGACATTTATATGTTGTGAAAATGTTAGTTTTGGGTTAAGAGTGATTTCAAGAATTTTCTAGTGTTTTGTCTATTGTTTAATTTTAGTGATAAAGTTGTGCTATATTCATCTGGGTCTGGTGTAAAAATTGTGGTGTTAGTTTTGTCTGTGTTTATAGGAAGATTATTGGTGATGGCCCCTTCATATATTTTGTGGAGATGTGGTTGAATAAGTTGTTGGGCCTTACAGTTTTTGGTGTAAGATTCAGTGATTGTTATGTCATCAGCATCTGTTGTGATTTGTACGTCTTTTGGGGGAAATGGAATGTCAAAGGTGTAAATGTTGAATAATGTTGGAGACAGAACTCTACCTTGCTATACTCCAGTGTTGATTCTATTTAATTTTGAGAGTGTGCCATTGTATTAAGTGCATGCTTGTCATTCTTTTATGTAGTTTGCTATGAACTTGATGATGATGTTTGGAATGTTTGTTAGTGTGAGTTTGTGTATAATTTTGTGTATGTTTACTGTATCAAATGCCTTGCTCATGTCTAAAGCTAGAGCTACAGTGCGTTGCAGAGGCCTTGGAGAGTTAAAACCTTTTGTGATTTGGTGGCAAATATTGTGCAAAGCAGTGTGTGTTGAGTGTTTATGTTTGAATCCATGTAAATGAGAAATCACTGAAATGTTTTCGGTTATGTATGGTAAAAGTGTTTTTTCTAGTGTTTTGGCAATAGGTGATAGAAGTGATATGGGTTGGTAGTTTGTGCCAATGTTGTGGTCTTTATTTGGTTTTGGAGTGGGGATGATTGAGGGATGTTTCCAAAGATGCGTTATTGTGTTAGTGTTTAGGGCAATGTTGTACATGTTTGTGAGGTATCTGATGGCAAGTGGCTCTAAGTGTTCAAGGTGGCTATGTATTTCCTATGTGAGAAGATTCTTGATTGTATGGTCTATGTGCCTGTTGATTTTGTTTGTGCTATATGGAGTGATGTTTGTGAATTGTTAAATACTTTTGCTTTGTCTATGTCAGTGATGGCTGTTTTAGTTCCAAAGCAAATGCTCTGTTCTGTTGTGTAGGTTGTTTTTGTTGGATAGCTTTTTTATGATGCCACACAGGGAGTGTGGATTGTGTTTGTGATCAATTTGATCAAGATGTTGTTTCCCAGTATTTGTTTTGTTTCATGCGTTTGTTTAAGTGATTGTTAAGAGTTATGATTTGTGGGTCTGATCTGTTTTGTTTGTGAATATGGTTACAGTGACAGATAAGCTTATGGATATGCATGGGTAGGGAGTGTGATTTGTGCTATTGTGATTTCCTTTAGGGATGAAGAGTCTGTCAGCATCTAAATTTGCCATAATAAGCAGTTTGTTTGCCTCATACACATTTGTGCTGTGGGGTCTGCAGGAGGTGAGATTCTCAATGTGTTGTTTAAATGATATCCAATTGGCCTTTTGGTAGTTTTTTATTGTTTTATTGAAGTGAGAGTGAATTGTTTTGGTTTTGTGATGTATACTGAGGGTGGTAAATAAAGGTAAATAATCTGATGTGAAAGAGTGGATGGTCTGCCAGCTAGTGCAGTCATGGAAATCTGCTGAAGCAGTGGTGATGTCTGGTGAAGTAGGCTGTTGTGTTTGATTGGGCAGTAAACATGTGGAGTGTTTATGTTTAGTATGATTGGAGTTTAGCCAGATGTCTTCGATCAGTTCTCCTCTATGGTCTTTGGTTGGCAAATACCATAATGGTGAGTGAGTATTGACATCTGCTGTGATGATTGTGTTTGGAAAATTGGTTATGGTTGTAAGTGTGCTGGATATAATTGAGTCTTTTTCTGTTTATGGTAACTGGGTGGAATGTACATGTTTGTGATATGTAATTGCTGTGATGTTGAAAGTTGGATCTTGATGATTTGTAGTTCCATTGGAAAGGTGTTTGATGTATTGAGTTGAGAAAAGCTGATGTTATTTTCCCCTTTCACTGGCACGTCAATATCTTTAATTGAGTTTTATTTATATTTATTTAGAGCAGAGAATTCTTGCTTGCAATGGTATGTTGTAGAATGGAAACAAAAATGCAAATAGCTTTTTGTTTAAAATTTAGGTACTCAGGAACTTCAAGAAGTGATAACCAAAATTTATTGTAATTTTAAATATTTTAAACTCTACCTTTTGTACCAAATCTGGTAATGCTTTAGTAAGTTCACTAATTAGATGGCCAAGGTTAAACTCTATTTATAAACAGCTAGACAATTCATAATAAAAAATTGAAGATTCAAATAATCATTCTGTGGAAAATAGCTCCAAAGTTTTGTTGTAGCACATCAAGATTTTACCTTGGCTTCTATGTTTGGGTTTTTGTTTTCCCAATCACTAATCTTGATGAAATTATTCCAACATTCAAAATCTAAAAATCAAATTTTGTTACATTCTTTGATAAGTTGAAACTTACCAATGAAGGCTTGAGGCTTGTTGTAGAAACTTTTATACAACATAATTAATGCTTAACAATATTTGAGCTTTTTCAACAATAAACCTACAACACACAATGAACTGCCCTTCATCTACATTTAAGTTTGACTGTATTGTCTCAAAGAAATTTTCATCACTTTGCTAACAGTTTTTTTCCTTTGTGCAATGTATTGACAGCAATTTTAAGACAACAAAGAACCACCAACTCTGAGTAAGTGAATGGATGCTTTTTTTTCATTACAATAAGACTCACTTTCAAGTAGGTAAGCACTAAATCTTTATTTCTTCCTTTCATCTCATTCTCAAAAAAACTTGATTTTGTTTATTATGCAGAGATACAAGAAGAATGGCTTTGATTTATTTTGGTAATTAGGATGTTCTATTTTCAAATATTTTTTTACATGGCTTGTGGCCAGGTTATTATTACCAAAAATGGCAGGAAAAACAAGATGGTATGTCAAAGGATATACACTCATCATCTCTTTTCTTGTACAATAAAATCCATACATGATATGAGGGACGTTCAGAAAGTAATGCAACTGATTTAATTTCTTGCAGCATTCATTTAACTAACATCTGATTCTTTTACAGATTATGACACTGTCTGGCACTGTGGCCTTACCTGCATGCTGCTGAGACTACTTCCAGATAAGCACATGGTCAGAATGATCATGGAGCTTGCCTGAAATTGAAGTTTCACCCTTACCACTGGTGACAGCAAGCAAAGCAGGCTGCGCTGTCTTAAAAATGGCATTCCTCAGGGATCGGTCTTGGCTCCCCTCCTATTTAACTTCTATACATATGATCTTCCTTCCATGATTTTCAGAAAGTTTGCTTATGCTGCATTGTTGCATTTTTCTGGAAACTGGAAGGACTTGGAGGGGACCTTAAGCCAAGACATGTCTACACTTTCAGTGTATCTCCAGACTTGGAGATTTAAGCTCAGTCACACTAAGATGGTGATGGCAGCCTTTCACTTAAATAACCAAGAGGTCAAACGTGAGCTAAAGGTCTACAATGGTAGACTTTTACCATTCTGTCCAACTCCTACTTATTTTGGTGTAAAACTGGACAGATTGCTCATGTTTTGTCACCATTTAGTGGCATTGTGGAAAAAACTATCCTCGCGCGTCACACTGTTGAGGTGACTTGTGGGCTTGGGATGGGGTGCTGGTGCTAAAACACTACGCATAGCTACCTTATCTCTAGTCTACTCAACAGCTGAGTACTGTGCATCAGTCTGGTGTTGCAGTGCTCACACTCACCTCATCGACAGTGTCTTGAACGACGTCTTGCACATAGTTATTGGATGCCTGCATCCTATTCCAACGGACCACCTACCTGTACTCTCAGGCATCCAGCCAGCTGAGCTTTGCCGAATGGAAGCGACACTCTCCTTGGCTTATCATGGATCTCTGGACTCCGATCATATCTTGTATGGTCTTTTAAGTGGCTCCTCAGATACTTGCCAAGTGAGACTAAGATCCAGATGCCTGTTTGTGCCAGCTGTGCGGAATCTCTTGGACAACCTTGCCAGTCTTGGCATCCGCGCTTCTGAATGTACAAATCACAAATGGAATGCAGAGTACTGTGAAAATGCTTCCAGGCTCCGTGCTTTGTGCCCCAGACCAGTGCCAGGTCTGTTGGGATGGGCTTACCCTGAGCAGCTTGGGTTAAGCTCAACCGCCTAAGACTGGTGTTGGCGATTCCATTCGTCCATGCACAAATGGGGTCTCTTTCACCGAATTGCAAGTGTGGCACCTCTGATCAAACTGCAGACCATGTACTAACAGTATGCCCTATACATCGGGCACCACATGGAGCACGAGGTCTGACGGTTTTGGATGATGAAACTCGATACTGGCTTAATAACACTGCTGCAAGCATCTGATTCAGGCAGTACAGCAGTCTGGGGTAGTAAAAGGATAAACCCTCGGCCCCATTCCTGTTTGTGTCTGACCTGGAGTGGATACCCTTTAAACAATGACAACGATGATGATGACAGATTATAGATTGGTAACTAAGGTTTACAGATTTTGTAAAAAATAAGTAAGGGTTTGAATTACTGCAATCTGCAATTGAAATTTTAAGCAATCTCTCTATGTCTTCTTTGTTAGAAGGTAAAACTGGCATGATTGCCCCAAAGCAATCTTGACAGAAGCTAAGAGTTGTTATTGAATTTCTACTGTCGGAAGGAGAAACAGCTCAGAACAGAAGCAGAAGGCTAAAGCAAGTGTATGGTAATGATGTGATATTTTACAGCACAGTGATGAGGTGGGTGAAGCGAATCAATGATGGACAGGAAGAACCTGCTGAAAGCGATCTTTGCGTTAGGCCAAGAAGTGGTAGACCATCTTCTCACGGTTCTGTTAACATTGATCAGGCAGATGCATTAATTAAGGAAAACAAATGCATCACTATTAATGAGCTTGCTGAGTCATTAGGAGTAAGTGCAGGGAGTACTGCAAAGATCATGGATACCCTGGGGTATTCAAAAGTGTATATAAGGTGAGTCTCAAGGCAGCTCACAGAGGCTCATAAACAATCCCACCTAGAAGCTTGTTCTGAACTTCTGGAGTATTGCAGTGAATAGTGACTGGAGATGCGACTTGGGTTCACCACTTCAAGCCAGAGTCAAAGAGAGCATCAATGGAGTGGTGCCATCCCACCTCACTATGCTCAAAGAAGTTCAAATCTCAGGAGTCTGCAGGAAAAGCGATGGTGTCTGTGTTCTGGGATAATGTTGGTGTGCTACTGGTAGACTTCATGTCCAAAGGAGCGGCAATCAATTCAGATGTTTACATCGATACATTAAAAAAATTGAAAGCAAGAATACAAAGGGTTCAACCTGCTGTGGAAATGTCTATGGTTTTATTGCAACATGACAATGCTAGGCCTCACACCAGCCTCAAAACCCATGAGGTCATCAGCTCCTTTGGCTGGACAAAATTTCACATCCCCCATATTTGCCAGACCTAGCACAATCTGACTTCCATTTGTTTGGGCCCCTTAAAGAAAGTTTAAGGGGGCACCATTTCTCCAGTGATGAAGAGGTCAAAACTGCTGTTAGGAAGTGGTCAAAAATGCAGCCTGTAGAATTTTACAATGAAGGAATGTATGCACTTGTTAAAAGGTGGGAAAAGGCAGTTCGGAAAGTGGGAGATTACATCGAGAAGTAACTACAAAATGCTTATGTTATATACAGGGTGTCCATGAATTAAGGCAACCAACTTTCTCTGTTAAATTAGTGCATTTGAATTTGGTATTTCTCAAACAACTAATACACCATTTTAAAGCTAAATTCTTTCATTTCAGATATAGCAAAGTTTTCTAAAATAATTATTTCCATGTCTATTGATCGTAACATTGTGATAAAACTCCACAAAAAATTTTCTAAAATAATTATTTCCATGTCTATTGATCGTAACATTGTGATAAAACTCTGCAAAAGTGGAGAAAGTAATAGTGAAATAGCTAAACAGCTCAAAATGAACTGCACAACTGTCTGGAAGATCATCAAAAAGTTTCAGGAGATTGGAACTACTCTAGATCGGGAAGGTTGAGGCTGAAAACAGACTGTTTGCACCCTTCAACTGATAAAAAACACCAGGGAGAAGCTGCAACGCAACTTTCGCTGAAGTTGCAGGAACTTGGCTGCTGCAGCTGGTGTAGGCAAATCCACCATGCACCAACTGTTAAGGGAAGATTTAGGAGTTAAACCCTTTAAGACGCTGTGTCAACAAGAACTCTCAGAACGTCATGTGGCCATGAGGGCCAAAAAATGCAGGAAACTTTTGCAGAATATCGCAGAAGGCACGCTGCCCAATTTGTTCTTCACTGACAAGAAGAAATTTGACATCCAGCAAGCTGTTAACCAGAAAAACGATAGAGTTTGGGTGTCCTCATCCACAACTGAAGGAACAATTATCACCAGACACCAAAATCCGCAGTCTGTGATGATGTAGACAGCAGTGACCGCAACCGGGAGATCCCCGCTCCTTGTTCCAATGGGAGTGAAATTGAACTCTGAGCAGTACGTCTCAGACATTCTGGAGGGTTGTCTGCTCCCCTGGGCTGAGCAACACTTCAAAGATGAACCATGGACCCTCCAACAGGATTCGGTGCCCTCCCATAGTTCAAAATTTGCCCAATCGTGGATTCTGAGAAAAATCCCCTCATAAGTAAGGAAGATTGGCCAGCGTGAAGCCCAGATCTAAACCCATTGGACTACTCCATCTGGTCCATCTTGGAGAAAACCTTGGAGTCCCTGAAGGCCAAACTGATGAAAGAGTGGGATGCTATACCTCAAGAAACGCTACGTGCCACGTGCGACTCGTTTTTAGACAGATTGAAGGTCGTAGTCAAAAACAAAGAGAGTTGTATTGAATAAAGTATATATCGTTTGAAAGCCTATTCTTTATCCCATTAAGTCATGAGTAGCAATGCTTGTTTTAATTTTTTGTATTTTTGGTAGAGGCCAAAACGTTCATTGCCTTAATTCATGGACACCCTATACTTTCTTGTGATGCATGATTTGTGCACCTTTAAAACTCAATGTCATGAAAAGAAACCTGGTTGCATTACTTTCTGAATGCCCCTTGTATAATCATCACTCTATTTGTACTTTTCTTTACAACTGAACACTGCTTCTCCCCTGCTATTAATACTTTAAAAAAACTGTTTTTAATTAACCTCATCATTTGCTTCAACTACATGCTTAAACTTAATTGATTCATTTGAGTGTTGATTTTTTGCAAAGGCCTTCTTACAGAAATGAAGTAATGGTAAAACATTATCTAAATAAACTACTCAGTAATATAATATGAAATTCAACAAGCATTTATTACTATCTTCTTTAAACTGAAAAAAATCTACCTCATTTAAAATAAAAACTGCTTAAGAGTGTGGGGTGAGGTTCACAAAACGGCAAATGGTATAGGTACCAGTATAGATAAAAATATTTGTCACACTTCATTCATAATAATTTTAATCATGACGTAATTTATTCTTATAATTCAAAGTTTTATTATGAAATAATAATCGCGCTGCTGTTGAGTGCTGCTCTTGTATTATGCAATGTAACATCCTATTCGCTTTTCTCTTTATGCCTGACAGTATTGATGTAATATGTTTTTGATCAGTGTCACTGTAGTAGAATATTTGGGTTTATACTAGGTGGTTCTAGCATAAGCGTAAACTCTAGAGAATTGTAGAATGATCTGGTTTATTCGAGTGAGTTTGCCATCACGTAGTGTTTGTCTATTTATACGCTCACTAAATTGCAATCACAGAGACAAAAAAGAGAAGGCAGACAACAACAACGAAGTCACTTTGAGAGAAAGTAGAGTTTGGGGGCAAGTGTTGAATTTATTTTGCACCAGTGTTTTGGAGTTGTGTTCTACAGAGGTAGAATCATTTGTGTTGATTGAATCAAGTTATAGTGTTGATTTTGCTTTGCAGTTTGGCAAAGCATGGAATAGAATTTTCGTTGGTCGTGACCTTTGTAATACATTTGTTCCTATTAGAGACAGTAATCTCTGTTGTGAAGAAGAGTCTTCAACAGATCAATCCGAGCTTTCGTTTAAACCAACTGTATAAAACCGTCAGGCTCATAGCAGAACTACTTTTTGAACTGGAATAAAATAAAATTTAGACACAGCTTTGTTTCAGTGCAGGTATTTGGGTTACCTACCTTAACTGGTCCTTTAGGATTCCCGAACAAAGTCTGTAACAATATTTCTTGTCTTAATATATAGTTTATATTTTTTTTCATGTTGGGCATAACAATAATTGTTTTTACAGAAGTAATATTGTTGGGTTCAATACTTTGGAAAATCATATTGGGCATGTGCTTGGCACTTTATCAAGCATGAAATTGACTGGAAGCCTATCTTCTGCCTCAAGTAATTTATTGAAATAATACTTTATTGTGATTTTTAATTATTGTCATTGCATGTCTAAAAGTTTGATACATAAATTAATTTTTCAATACAATATTTAAATTTGTAGAAAGATCACTCAAATAATGAACTTTCAAGTAGTGTAGCTTACTGATAGGAAGACTGAGTATTCAGCATGCCATTTCAATGGCAACAGAGATTAACATGGTTTTTGTTAAATACTTGCTTTACTAAGCTTTTTAAATTTAAAAAAATGTTGGATGACTTTTGAAAAAAGCATTTTACATCATTTTCTGCTGGGCAGTCTTCACAAAAAGTTTTAAATTATAGTCATATTTTTTATAAATCACAATTATAAAATTTCATTGTGACTTCAATATTTGGGCATGTCTTTGTAATTGTTTGCCAATTGCTATAAGTTTAAAGTCAAAAGAATAAATAATTGATATGATGATTATTTTAATTTATCACTTCATAAGTTGTGGTGATGCCAAGAAATTCAAACTAGTATACTAATAAATGAATATCTTTTGTATCCAGTACTTGTTTTGGTAATGATTATAAAATTATGCAAATAAAATTAATCACTTTTATACTACCGTATTTTTTGAACCATTAGGTGCACTTAAAATCTTTAAGTTTTCTCAAAAATCAAATATGTGCTTTCTTGAAAAGTAAAATACAAAGTGAGTTTTTGTTTCATTTGCTGTGCCTTATAACCTGGTGTGTCTTATGTATGTAAATAAAAGTGTTAGAAGCTAATTATTGATTCTGCGTTTTATAATACAGTGTGCCTTATGGTCCGCAAACTATGTTATTGTTTCTACTAGATACTGTTTTTCAATTGCAGTCCATTATTTGTGGTTTGTAATTATTACTTTTGCTTATTATTTTCTGGTTAACAACCTCATAAAAAGTCTATTTATTAGTATATTTTATGTTTGCATAACTGTCCTTTTTTTGGTGAGTTTTTTTCCTTAAAATTTATTATTTTTTAAGCATCAAAGTCTCCACCTAGCAGCCATTTAAAAACTGGTTATATGAAAGTTTTGTTTGGTGAAAAAAAACAAAAATGTGTGCACAGTTCTTCGTCCACAGAAGGTATGCTTTATTTTTCTTTTAAACAAAATACTATTTAATTAAAAAGGTTATTTTTTAAACCAGTGATTCTCAATGTGGTTCATTATTAGTCCACTTTGGTATTTCTAGTAGTCCACAAAGTCCTTTATGATTTAGGACTAAAATTATCCTTTGAGTTCACTGACCTGAGTGCAATATGCTCTCAACTAGTGATGTTCATGAGGTGTCATAATTAGATTTTTTTTTAAATGGTGAATGGCAGGTTGAAAAAGATTGAGAACCACTGTTTTGACAATTAAATGTGACATCAGTAGTATGAATAATATGGAAGTTTTATTAAAAAACTGAATATTTTCTGCTAATATTAAATGGTTCTTATCAAATAAAAGTAATACTTTAAAAAACTTTTAATTGAAATTTTTAGTGAATGGTTTTATAACATGGAACTGTGTTTTTGCAATTATAAAAATTGTGATGTAACACAGGGCTTCTCAAACTGTGGGTTGTGACTTCAAATGGAGTTGCATAAAAAATTTTGGAATCTTGAAACTAATTGGCTTTTTGTGCTTTTGAAATTGGCTTTTTTACAATAATATTTATTGATAATCAAAAATTAGAAAAGGTGAAGTGTTATTACACTATTGTTGCATCATAAAGTAGTAAGGTGGTATGATCAGAAGGTGTGATGTAATCAAGAGACCAGCAAGAAACAAAAGCAAAAAAATTACTTACTGAGTCTAAAGCCAAGATTGGTTTTTATAGATGAATGTGAAAAAATTAAATTATTTATTTGTCTTGATAAGGTAGCTGTGAAAGAATATAGAGTAATTTGTTCATCCCATTAAATGTGCTTGATAGTATTTATTAAATAAAGTCTGTTTTTGTAATTTTGTTAATTTGCTTTAGGTTACTATTTCCATTTCTTATTATTACATGGTTTTTCATGCACATGCATGGTTTTTTCATAAGAAAAAATTTATGTAAAGTTGTCTACACGTATTGGGGTTACACAAAAATTTATTTTTAAAATGGGGTTGCAGAACAAAAAAATTTAAGAAGCTCTGATGTAACAAACACTAGCATTAAATATTTGGATTATTGTTAAATAAAATGATTAAAAAATTTTTAATGACTGTAATATTATTGAAAAAAAATATTACAACTAATATTATTAAAATATGAGCCATTTACGAAGAACTAAGAATTCAGTTATTAATTGTTCCTTTTCATTGCTGAAAGTTTGTTTATTTTTGTGTCATAACTTAATATGTAATGCTTCAAAATTTTTAACTTACTTGGGATGTACCAAAGCCAGGATTTCTATATTATCCCTACATTAAAGATAAATTAAAGAGTTAATAGTAGGGATCTGCTGAAACCAGAATTTTGTTGAAGCCGAAGCTTTGGCACATTCTTATAACTTACTAATAGATCTACAGGGTGTCCAACTGTCCATAAATTATTGTTACAATTTTCAAAGTTTGTCAAAATTTTGTTTTTTGTAATATTTTCATTTGATTTGTTTTATAGTGAAGAAAAATGCTTCAAGTTTTTTCTTTACAGGTACTTGTGGAAATAATTAGGTTAAAAATTGCAATTTATTGAGGGATTAAGCAGAATATTTTTGAATTTAGTAGCAAAAATAGAGTTCATAAAAATAAGCACTCCACAAGAAAAAGCTTAGTGTGTTTTCTGGTTTATAGAGACAAAGTCATACATCAGACTAAACTTTTGCTGTGCTTGGATGTCTGACTTTCTCTCTATAAACCAGGAAACACACTGGACTTTTTCTTGCAGACTACTCATTTTCATGAACTCTACTTTTGCTACTAAATTCAAAAATATTCTGCTTAATCACTAAATAAATTGCAATTTTAAACCTAATTATTTCCACAAGTACCTGTTAAGAAAGAAAAAACTTGTAGCATTTTCCTTCACTATAAAACAAATCAAATGAAAACATCTCAAAAAATAAAATTTTGAAAAACTTTAAAAATTGTAACAATAATTTATGGACACCCTGTATTATTATTTTGGTATGTGAGACAATAAGTGGCATGATCCTTGATTGCAAGTTCATTATTTAAGATTATATCTAATGAGGAAATGGTGGTTCTTGTTTTTCTCTTTAAATTAATGCATTGAACAATTTAAAATAATATTTGGGTTCAGGTTTAGCAATTTTATTTTTATGGATTTAGATCCAATTTGAATTAAAAAAAAAGCTGTTAATATTAGTTTTTAACACATTTCAGCTTAATAGTACATATATGGCACAGTAACAGCATGATACAATATTGCATCATACATTTCTCTAGAGTGAAAAAAGCCTAAACAAGGGTATTGGAAACGCTTATCAGATGTGTTGCAACCAGGGCTGGGGAGCCGGAGTGTGGAGCCATGGAGCCAGCCAATTTTGGAGGAGCCGGAGCTGGAGCAAGAGCCTTTTTAAATATTTCTACGGAGTCGGAGCTGGAGCCACAAAAATTTTAGTAGCTCCGGCTCCAGTAATGGTTCATAGGATCAACTTCATAAAATGAAATTGACTGTTATGGATTTTTAAACATTAATATAAAAATAAATTTTCTGTTATATAGATATCTTTCTTTTCATTTATTAAGCAAAAACATCTCTACAGCCTATTTTATCTGATTAAGAAAGGAATAGGAAGAAATAGATGAAACAGGCTGTTGGGTTGTTTTTTAATAAATGAAAAATCAATATATTTGTTCTGACTTTCATTAAGTGCTCTATAAAAACACGTCGATTAATTTTTTTCTAATTTATATATATTGCTTAAGTTTCATATAATATTACAATATATATATATACAGTATGTAGAGAGAGAGAGAGAGAGAGAGAGAGATGTTGTCATCGTCATCATTCAAAGGGCATCCACTCCAGGTCAGACACAAACAGGACTGGGGCCGAGGGTTTATCCTTTTACTATTCCAGACTGCTGCACTGCCTGCATCAGGTTCTGGCAGTGGTGTTATTAAGCCAGCATTGAGTTTTGTCAGCCAAAACTGTCAGACTTCGTGCTCCGTGTGGTGCCCGATGTATAGGGCACACTGTTAGAACATGGTCTGCAGTTTGCTCAGAGGCACCACACTCACAATTCGGTGAAGGAGTGAGACCCCATTTGTGCATGGACGAATGAGAAGAGAGAGAGAGAGAGAGAGCAAGAGTGAATCGATTTTTATTGCAAAGTGCTCAAAGAAAAGATCAGAGGAATTTCGTACAAAATTTTTTTTAAATAGAGTTTAAATAAATTTTGTATGAAATTCTGATCTCAATAGTCTATTTCATCCAATAAAATCAGTTTTTTTTATTCATATTAAGGTAAGAGAAGGGGAGTCAGGTCATCTTAATATGAATGCATGACCTGAGTCATTTTTTCCTATATGACATCACAGGAATTGCATTATTTGCTTGATTAGTTCAACAAATTATTCTTAACAAAAAATCTCAGCTAATTAGTACACAGCTCTATAGTTTGTTCAAGTTCTTCAAATAAATATAAATAAAAAAGAAACAGATGATGATTGAATGTAAAAAATTTTTGGTATTAAAAGATAATAAAAGGAATAAAAAGAATAAAAGCTGTCCTTCATCAGCTGTTTAATTATGTAGCTGTTTTTATTTATAGTTATCTGAAAAAATTGAATAAAAAAAAGCTTATAGAGCCGAATGGTATTAAGCTGAGATTTTTTTTTTAGCATAATTTTTTAAAATAATTTTCTAAGTTGATGTATCCTACAATAAATATACCACTCTTTGCAAGTTTGGATCTGCTTTACTTTTTGACAGTTTTGAATTATTTTTGTAGTTTAACAAACTACATATTTTGGAAGCATAAAATTTAAAAAGCTTAATAATGTTTCTATTAAAAATAATTTAAAATTTTGAAACCACCTCATAAATTTGTTTTACAGAACTACGTATTATTTATCAGATAAGATTGACTTATCATACTATGTTTTCTTAATGATGTTATAAAAACATAGTACTATGTTTACTAATGATTATAGCCTATTCTTTATTTTTCCTGTAAACACAGGAAGATTCAATAGAATGAAACAGACTGTTTTGGTTTTTTAAAAAGTAGTTAAATAAATTTTGTATAATATATTTAAATATCCTTTTTCGAATAGAATCTTTCTAATTGAATAAGGATTAAGATTCTATTTAAATAAAGAAGCAACAGATGTTTGTGGTTTTTTCAAAACAGTGATTAAACAAATTTTGTATTAAAATATTGCTCTTATTCTTTGCACTCTGTGAGGATGATTGATTCCCTTTTTAATATACATATAATCTTTAATTTACAATGGCTAATGGTGAACAATTTAAAACAATTAAGGAAGAGGCACTGTACATCAATTATGCAACTAATTAAACTAGGTGCTTTTAAAAAAAATTGTTAGCCTCATATAAAAAATAAGGTGAATTCTGACTAAGAAGAATCGGAATTGAAAAATGTTGTTGAAATTGGCATCGGAGTCGAAAAAAAACTGGCATCATCCCATCACTAATTTAAACACTCAATGATTAAGAGTAAATAAATATCAAAATTTAATATGACTAAAACATAATGTAGCTGTGAGAATTGAATAACAATTTTTTATTTGGTTCAATTTTCGCATGATTGTCACGTCGTAAATTTATCTCTTAAAATTATAGAGTAGATTTGGCTGACTCAATCTTTTTTATTGCCTTAATAATGTTTCGTCACAAACATTCTCGCTTATTTCCTCGTGCGTTAAATCTCTTGGGAGTTATTTGTTTCGTGCACATGTGCTTCTAAAGTTTTCCACTAAAAAGATAAGTTTAGCTATTTGTCAGTGCAGAGTTTGCAATTCATAATAGTTACGATTTAACCTTTTCAATGTTTAGATAATGCCACAATTGATTTTCATTTAGTTATATTTCTTGGTACTCGCTTTCAGATTTGATTAATATAATTGTAAAGATCAGAAGTCGTGATTCTTGTTCGAATAGAATAGTTTATTGCAAGAAAGATTTAAACACTAAATGATAAACTACTTGTTTATTAAAGAGTTGGAGAGCCAGAGCCGGAGCTAGTGAAGTCTTTAAACTGGGAACATTGGTGGTGGGTTGTGGCCATATACATACCAAGCCAAAATATTTGAAAAGCAAAGCAATTTTGACTGAATTTTATGCAATGATTGCTGTAATCATGGTTTTGCACAGTTTTGCAAAGAATTCTAAATATAACTAAGCAATAAGCAGAACACAGCTTTTGTACTCAAAAAAGTTTTGGTGCCCAAAAAAGACAATTTAAGGTTGTCAAACTGAGAATTACTGTTTTAGCATACTATCTACTTGAAACTCTGCTTTCTTTAATAAGCTCACTTGCTTTTTTGCTTTAATTAGTTAACTAAATAAATGTTTATGACGTCTCTGTTTTGCCACACAACAAGTAAATAACCAAATATTTTTGGCAACCTTAAGCAATAAAATTGTGAGTTATCTACTAATAAATTAAAATTTATAATCAGTGTATTAAACCAGAACTGTTTATTAGTAATGTTTAGGTTCAGCAAAATTTATTTTTATAGGCTCAGTTCCACTTTAGATTCCCAGAATATAAAGGTTAATACAGAGCTTTGGGTTTGATTTGATGCCTGTTTTAAACACAACTTTTTGATAACTTTTAAAAGTATAAATTTCATATTTATGGATTAGTATTTAAATATTTTAACTGATTATTTGAAATTTTAAGTTTTTGAAGTATGAAAATAAATTATTGAAATTATACTAATTAAATTATATTAATTAAAACATTATATTATAAATATTAATGAAAAGTATAAAATTAAATCATTAAATTAAACAATTTTTAATTAAATTATTGTATGACATAAATATTATAATTTTATGAAATATTTTAGTTAATTTACAAATATTTTGCTTTTTAACAGCTGGTTCTGTTGATGGTCGAATAGGACATTCTGGTGATGTTGGCCTACAAAGTCATCCTCTTGATACAGTGCCTGGTGACAGCTTGGCAGTTGTTGGAAGTAATAATTTCCAATCTGTTAAGGCTTCTCATGCTGTTTACAAAGGTTTGTTTTGAATACATATTAAAGAATTTATCAGAAACAATATAGTACATCACAATCAGCAGTTGCCCAATTACATGTAATTGGTATTTATAAAAACTTTGTTAGTTTGATCATACAATGTGATGATGTAAAATGCAACTACAAAATTCTTGTTAAGTGTCAAAGGTTCATGCAAATTGTGCTGCAATATAATTAATCTGACACAAAGGGGATCTCTATGATATTATAATAATCCTTTTTATTTTTATGGCATCCTTTCAACATTAAAAACTATTTTTTTAAAATCATAAAACTATAAAAACACTTCCTTACAGTTTATTTTGCTTTGTTGGTTTATCAGAAAGATTTACAATTTAGGTAAAAAACAGAAATAAAAAATAACTAGTAAATAAAAATAAAATTTTGCATGGTTAAACAGCAGGGTGTCCACTTTTTTGTTTTTTCTCAAATTTACATGATTTTTAAGTGACAAATCATCCTAAAAAACAATTCAAAAAAATTTTAAATAAATTTTGACATCTTCATGCTTGAGAAGCATGAAAGATTTTTTACAAGGCAAAAACTACTAATGCACTGTATCTCAAGAAATACGTATTACTCAATTAGGGAAACAAATTCTTGAGGTTTCAATAAAATTCTGTATGTGGCTTCTGTAATTGAACTATATATATATATATATGTATACGAGGGCTGTTTGAAAAGTAACGGGACTGTGTAAATAATTATTTTATTTGAAATGCCACGTAAAAATTACAACTTGTCCCCTTCAAAGTAATCTCCTTGAGCTCGAATGCACTTTTCTAATCTCTGCTGCCATGCTTCTATGCACTTCTGGAAAGATTCCATTGGGATCGCTCATAGTTCCTTCGTTACGGCTGTTGTTATGGCTTTTGAGTCTTGAAAACAGGTTCCTTTAATGACTCCCTTGAGCTTAGGAAACAAGAAAAAATCACAGGGAGCCAGATCTGGCGAGTAGGGTGGTTGCTCCAGCACGGCAATGTTATTTTCTGCAAGAAATTGTCGTATGCTTAAGGCATTGTGAGCAGGAGCATTGTCATGATGAAGCAGCCATGACTTTGTCTCCCACAATTCTCTTCTTTTCTCCCTTACCGAACGCATCAAACGTCGCAAGATGTCTTTGTAAACATTCTGGTTAATGGTTTGGCCCTGTGGCAAGAATTCTATATGAACAATTCCATGAACATCAAAGAAAACAATCAGCATCACCTTAATTTTGGACTTGAACAACCTTGCTTTCTTGGGTCTTGGTGAGGATGCACTCTTCCATTCAAGGCTCTGCCGTTTGGTGAGTGGATCGTACTCGAAGATCCACGACTCATCACCGGTAACAACTCTACTCAGCAGATCTGGTGTAATTTCAAGTTGTTTCAGGATGTCTTGACACACTTGCACATGATTTTTCTTTTGCCCATCATTCAGCAACCTCATTATTTATTAACAAAAGAAGAAAAAAATATTTACTAAATAAATTATCCCAAAACGAACTACAGTAAAGCACCTTTCAAGAAAAGCCTGTAAAAAAGCATATGGTTGTCACAGAATGCTGAAACTACATTTTTACAACCACAAGACATTGCGCCATCTTAAAAAACAAAGCTTTTTTCACTGTTGCAAGTGTTGTTTGTGCAAAGCATACAGTCCCAATACTTTTCAAACACACCTTGTATAACTGCAGACAGTACTGTTTTGACTTTTTGGGTCTTGTCAGTGCAGTGAAGTTATGCTGGGAAAGAACAAGGCTCACCAAGTTGAACCTTGTGGCTAATCTTCTACTTGTGGTTTTTAAGCCACAGTAGAGTTAAAGCCCAGTGATGCCGGGAGAGCTCAAATCATATGAAATGATGAGCCTTGCATAGTGTGGCAGCATCACTGTCTTCCCAACCAAAGAGCTCAACCTGCAAAAGCAGGGAGCATAATTAACTGCAGACAGTACTGTTTTGACCTATATATATAATCCAGTAATGATCCAGTAATGTTTCACCTTGCTGGTACAGTGCTCAATAACACACAGTTAGAGCAAGTATATTTATATTTATTTAAACACTACACTTAATGGTTAAACCCACAACACTCTGTTTCATCTTATAGAATCATCAAGTGGTTACTTATTCAAATAAAAGTCTATCAGATGAAACAGATTGTTGTGGTTTTAACTATTAGGTGTAAAGTTTAAACATATATATATATATATTTATATATTAAACGAAATAGTAAATTCTTTTGATGAACTGACAAGGAAAAACAGACAGTCAGGAAAAGTTTTTATAGTTTTTTTTTGAACTTTTTAAATTTGAAAGTGTGCTTAAAAATAAAGTAATTGATCTAAAAGATACTTTATTGAGCACTCTTCTGTCAAGGTCAAATTTTTAGTAATAATATGTTATAATGATACTATTCATTTCTTTCAACAAAAAATATCATCATCAGCATTTAAAAAAAAAACAGTAAATTAGTTTAGTGTATTTTCTTTTGCTTGCTTGTCCTTTAGGGGTTATGGAGACAGCAGCTCAAGTTGGAATCTCCAACCATTATGATCTTTTGCAAATAGCTGCAATTCTGCTGGAGGAATTTCAAGAGAAGACTAGGACAGGTTTTTAGCATAACCCACCAGCAAGTTCTGGATCATTCTTTAGGTCTTTTGCCACTTGGAAGAACAATCATTAGCTGCTTGGTGGTTGGTTTGTGGGACATTTGTATCACATGGCCATACCAATGCAGTTGCGATTTTTCATATGCAAGTAGCAGCAGTTCAATTCAATGTAGTTCAAGCAGTTATCAGATTAATCCTCGACTAAATTACAAGTAACCCATTTTGGTCACCTGTACTTGGGATCTCACTCTTTTGGTCATTACACAGGGGAACAATTTTTTTTTATGTTGTGTTGCATGAGATTTTTTAAATGATTCTTGATAGATTTTTGACGCTGATTCCAAATCTGAAGTCGGTTTTCATCTACATGCTCTAGTTTTTGCGCAATTTGAAAATCTGGATTCCCATAAAAACAAATCGATGCATACCTATATTGTATATGTAATTAACCTAACCTTGGTCTCGAAGTCACGAGTAGTGCTGCGCATCAGCTGACAGTTGCAAATGCTCGATTAACTTTTGTCTCCATTACAAATTAGCAAATTTTCTAGCTGCGACACCTTTAGTACAATCAGTGAAGCATGCAATTGGTGCAAACAAAGGTCAGACATCTCGCTGTAGTGAAGCATGTGTCAGTCAGTGACAGCAAGAAGTGCTGGAAATGCAATCGAAAAAACCAAATCAGAACATCAATACGGTCTGTTTATGGAAGTACCTGGAAGGAGTACTGACTGTGTGTGGTCATGTAAGACTACCAGATTACTAAGCAGCCAAAAAGCGTGCAATTGTAGAAAACTCCTCGCGTTATCAGTCGAGAGTGTGCCAAAGCACTGCACACGTTATTAACTAATCAAGGCTCAGCCAACTACAGTCTTAAGTCTATTGTATCTTTTACACTTGTATATTAAATTACTTTTATGGTATTGTTCTATTTCCAGTTTTTTCTTGAGTTATTTGACTTACAAAACATTTTGTTACATCAGGTGTAAACATGGCTTCTTCTCGTAGACGTGAACGTAAAAACAAGCCGGATTTTTTCTGTTATGTATGTGGGTGCTATACACTGCTTCGTCAAAGGCGTAATATCACTTCATTTGTGAAGCGTGCCTGCAAAGCATATTTTTCAATTTCCCTTGGTGACCAAGACAAGAAATGGTCATCTCATATCATGTGTCATAACTGTGAGGAAATGCTTCACGATTGGACAAAAGGAAAACGAAAGGGACTGCCTTTTGGAGTTCCCATGGTTTGGCGGAAACCCTGAGATTATGCGACTGACTGCTATTTTTGCATGGTCAACACGAAGGGTGTTGGTAAGAAAAATCGACATAAGATCTCCTATCCAAGCATTCCTTCAGCCATTTGACCTGTTCCACATTGTGAAGAACTTCAGGTCCTGGTTTTTAGTGGTTTTTCCACATGTGCAAACAGTAATGATGATCAGCAAGAGCATGAGGGCTGCAATAACAAGATGGTTTTTGAATCTGAATCCTTTTCAGATGACACCAATCTGCTATCAGCCCCTGAGCTGTTTAGCCAAACGGAATTGAATGACTTAGTTCGTAATTTGGGACTCTCCAAGAAAGCTGCAGAGATGCTAGCTTCTAGGCTGCAAGAAAAGCATCTACTTGATGACTCTGCAAAAGTTTTGTATTTCCGAAAGCGATACCAGTCTTTTGTGACATTTTTCTCAGAACAGAAACAGTTTGTTACTGTCACAATATCCCTGGTCTGCTCAGGCAGTTAGGTGTTGCCTCGTACATCCCAACTGAATTGAGACTGTTTCTGAATAGCTCTAAGCAGAGCCTCAAATGTGTTCTTTTACACAATGGCAACCTTTATGGAGGAGTTCCCGTTGGTCACTCTGTGCATTTGAGCAAAACGTATGATGACATAAAGAGGTCATCAACTTATTCAAATATCATGAGCACAACTGGATTCTTTGCATAAACCTTAAAATGATCAGCTTTCTCTTTGGCCAACAGAGAGTTTTGACAAAGTATTCCTGTCATCTTTGCATGTGGTACAGCCAAGATTGAGAAAAACACTAAACCCAGAATGAGTGGCCTATCCGTGAAACTTGAAAGGAGGCATGCCAAACATTGTGCACGACCCCATAGTAAGCTGAGAAAAGATAGTTTTTCCCCCACTTCACATAAAACTTGGCTTGATGAAGCAGTTTGTGAAGGCACTGGATAGTGATAGTGAGTGTTTTCAGCATATAGTTTCTGCTTTTTCTAAATTGTCATTTCACAAAATCAAGGCTGGTGTCTTCGATGGACCTCAGCTTCGTACCCTTGTACGTGATGAGGAATTTGTGAACAAGATGAATGACAAGGAGAGGGTGGCATGGCTATCTTTTGTAGAAGTTACACGAAACTTTCTTGGTAACAAGAAGGCTGATAACTACCACGTTCTGGTCACTACAATGCTGTTAGCTTATCGCGACCTTGGGTGTAAAATGAGTATCAAGCTGCATTTCGTTAGTGATGAACAAGGGGAGCAGTTTCGTCAAGACCTCATGACTATGGAAAATTGCTACCAAGGCAGATGGGACAGAAACATGATGGCAGACTACTGCTGGAGCATTAAGCGAGTTTGCCCCAAGGAAGTCTACAAGCGCAGGAGCCACAAGCGCAAAATCTTGCCTGAACAAGGCCGAATTCGATCTTGTATTTTGTCTATATCGACAGTACACATTGATTTTCACATATTCTTATTTCATATTGGTTAAATGTAGGAGACTTGACTATTGATGCCTGGTATACTCAAAATTTCTTATGCGGCTCTAAGTACAAATGGCTATTATGAAATAACCCCTGTCATTTTACATTAGGAGTGCAAAATTCGCTAAAAATAAAAACGCTCAACTGCAAAAAATCTGTACTTTAAGAAAAAAACTAAGTGTATATTTGAATTCAGTACCACAAAATTAGGTAAAAACAAGTGTCGGTATCAATGCAAAAAAAATTGTGTTCCCCAGTGTTATCCAACACTCATGACTATTAGTGAGAATAGGAACAAAAATTGATCTAAATACAGAAAGCTTTGCTTTTGTATACAACTCTCATTTCAGTATAATGATGGATAAAGTTGCCACATTACTGCACTTGCTTTTCCAATAGGGTGTCCAATTTGATGTCTTGTCTACCATCACTCAAGAATGTTTGGAAAGAACACTGGACAGGGTGCCTTGACAACACATAATCTCAATTTTAATCGTATTAATTTTCATCCCAGCATCAAGCATGCGTCAGAAAACCAATCAAGTGCATATTGGAGATCACTTTCATTCAAACTTAACAATGCAAAGTCATCAGTGGTGCTGAGCATTGCATTCCCCAAATGCGACACAATCAGAGGAACGGTTTTTGTTGATCCTGTTTGTGTATATAATAAACAGGAGAGAAGAAAGAACATAGCCTGTTGTAGTCCAACACTGACACTAAACTGCTTTGTTTGTACAATGATTTAATAGCAGCTAATAGCTGACTTCTCATGTTATACTTTAGCAGTACTGCCCACAGCTTGTTTTTGGAACATGGTTATATGCTTTTTTAAGGTCTACAAGTATGTATACTCTTGCATATTTCCACAATTACTCAAAAACTTGCTGAAGGCCAAAGGTCAGCTTCATGGATTTTCTAGAATGAAATATGCATTGTGCATCCTAAAGTTGGGGTTTGATTATTTCATGACATATTTTTTTAAGGCACTTTGCATAGACCTTTCCAGGTTAACAAAGCAAGACTTTACCAAGAAATGCCCCTGTAATTAGTGCACTTCTTTTTGTCTCATTTTTTTGTAAATAGATATTAACACATTGGTCTGCCAATGCTTCAGTGCCTCACCAGTTTTTCAAGCTATTTGGCACACATAATTAGCCAACAAATACCAAAGTTATTCATCGTCTTTAACATTTCAGGTCAAATATCATCTTCACCAGTGCCTTGCCAGCTTTCAAAGATTTACTTGCTATGGTCACATCTGCTCAGTTAGATAAACTTCTTCACCAATTTGTTTCTTGGATGTTTCCAAATTGGACTGTTACTGGACTTAAGAGCTCACAAAAGTATTCTCTCCAATGATTTAGGATGCCCTTTTGATGCTTCAAAAGCACACCATTAGTATCCTTGATGAAGGTGGCAACTGGTGTCTCTTTTCCATGTACGAGGGTAGGCTGAAAAGTTCATAGCCTGACCCAGAAGGATTTATGCCACACTGATGAAATTTACATGCATAAAATGTAATCCTTTGTGACACTAATGGCATACTTTATTTTCAGATTTACTGATGCTGATGTGTTTTTTGAGACTTTGAAAAGTGGTACCAGAGACTTTCAGTGAAAATGGACAAAATTTGGCACTGTGGTATTATCAAATATCTACAAAAAAAGGGGTTAGCCTCCAAGGACATTCATGCCAATATGGTTGCTACTTTAGGGATGATGCTCCGGCTTTATCAACAGTGAAAAAATGGGCAGCTGAATTCAAGAGGGGTAGGGAAAGCCTTGAAGATGACCCAAGGTCTGGTTGTCATGTTGTCATCATCTACAGATGACACCACCTTTGCCTTCTTTGGAAGAAGAGAAGAAGGATGTTTCCACTCCATTGATTGCTGTTTGGTCTCTGCCTTGAAGTGATAGACCCAACATTCATCTTGTGTGAGGAAATGTTCAAGAAGACTGTCTGGATTCATCTCAAAAAGAGCCAAGTTTGCCTGTGACATGACCAGCCTGGTTTGCTTTTGAGCAGGTGTCAAAAGGGTGGCACCCACTGAGCAGACACCTTTGACATGCCAAGTTCTTGGTGCAAAATGGTCTCAACTCGTTCATGGGAAATGGCTACAGCATCTGCTATCTGATTAACTGTTAAATGTCTGTCATTCATTACCATATGGTGAACATGGTTGATGTTTTCTTGGATTGTTGCTGATGCTGGATGACCAGGCCTTGGGTCATCTTTTAGGCTCTCCCTACCAATGTTCCCTCTAGGAGCTTGCTTGGTGTGCGCAGAATCAAAGGCATGTGAGCAGTGGTGGATATTCAAATTTAGGACCCGAAGCAAGGATTTCATCTCTGATTTCCCTATTTTGTTCCCAAAATCAAGGTGTTCTCTAAAAAAAAAGTCTTCACCTAGAATCGATCTTTCTATTTCCCAACTTTTGTCCTGACTTTTCAAGGTTTCATGCTATTATCAAGGTGAAGACTTTTTTTTTTTTTAGAGAACACCGTGGTTTTGGGAACAAAACAGGGAAATCAGAGATGAGATTGAAGTAAAGACCTTTTTATTTTTAAAGAACACCTTGGTTTTAGGAACAAAATAGAGAATTTATAGATGAAATCTAAGCGAAGACCTTTTTTTAGCAATCATCATGATTTTTGGACTAAAAACTAAAAGATGAGATAAAAGCTATTTGAATATTCATCACTGCGTGGAGCTTGCTTCTGATTGAAAGCACGTATTTAGCTTGTCTTGCCAATACTTATGCAGTGCGCAGCAAAACAAAAGTACTGCACAGGGGTTCTAGGCTAGCTGCGCAGCCATGCAGCTTAGAGAGAACATTGCTCCCTACCCCTCTTGAATTCAGCTGCCCACTTTTCCACTGTTGATAAAGCCGGAGCATCATCCCTAAAGTAGCAACCATATTGGCATGAATGTCCTTGGAGGCTAACCCCTTTTTTTGTAGATATTTGATAATACCACAGTGCTAAATTTTGTCCATTTTCACTGAAAGTCTCTGGTACCACTTTTCAAAGTCTCAAAAAACACATCAGCATCAGTAAATCTGAAAATAAAGTATGCCATTAGTGTCACAAAGGATTACATTTTATGCATGTAAATTTCATCAGTGTGGCATAAATCCTTCTGGGTTAGGCTATGAACTTTTCAGCCTATCCTTGTAAATGACATATGGTTTGCCTAAATGTTTTGTTTGCCAATCTGTAGTCTCTATTTAACATTTGTCCAAATTCTTCTCATGACTTTTCTTTGGACTGTTTGACAATAATAGCGGCAATCTGATGTGCTGCAGAGTACTGCAATCAAAGCTGCTCAGATGACTTGTTTGTCAACCAAGCTCTAAAATGCAGTTTTCTTTGCATGAATCGCTTCTTTATAACTTCTTGGTTCCACCTGGCAGTTCTTTTCTCCCACACGTTTGCAACCACAACTAGCAGATTTAATATGGATGTAATGACTGCTGATTGAAATAAATCTCACTCGATCTCAATGCCTTTAGTAAAGTTTGAGAGTTTTCTGAACAGAAAAGCAACTTTGCTCTCAATTAAAAAAAAATTTTTACAAAAATGTTACTGGACAGGGAAGCAATAAAAAATGTTGATTTCTAAAAATACTGAAAAATAACATGGGTGTTGTACTCCAAAATTCATTATCAGCAATAACATTTTAGTGAGATTCTATTTTTTATACTGTACAGTGTACAACTAAAATTTTTCTCACATTTCATTTAAAAATTTTTTCTCAAAGTATTTTTACTTCAACATATCTATCATAGAAATTGTTTTTGCATTAGCAAGTTTGCAGTCGATAAAGATTACATTAATAAATTTTTAATCAATTGTTTTACTGGTTTTCATGATTAAACTGTTGAATATCGTTCGATCTTCAGGAAAATGGATGTACGAGGTGCTGCTGGGGACTCCTGGTCTGATGCAGATTGGTTGGTGCACTGCTTCCTGCAAGTTCAATCGGGAAGAGGGGGTTGGGGACACCAAAAATTCTTTTGCATTTGATGGTTACCGGGAGGCGAAGTGGACCTGTAGAAATAACATAAAATACGGAGAGGTGCGATGCCGTGATCGCACATCATTGTTTTTGTTACTTTATGAAAACTTCTATTTTGTTAAGCGGCTACTTAAATACTTCGATTTGATTCCTGCCTGCCCAAAATTGGTTTTCATTGCTTTTATGCTTCTTCAAGTCAAATAGTTTTGAAAAAATGAAGCCTTCTGACTTAGAAAATCTGAGGTTGTCTTCAATGCTAATCAGTCGTGGTCAGTTGTGGGCTGCTCGCGATCATGTTATAAATAAATCTCGATTGTTACTCGCTTTTGATTTTTTTGCTTTGATTTCTGTTGTAATATTCCCGAACGGCTGCTGACATTAACTCTGTATTCACTCCGCCATCTGCTTTGTTCAGGCATGGGAAGCTGATGACGTCGTGACATGCCTACTCAACCTTGACGACAGGACCGTCTCTTTCTGTTTGTAAGAATTGCTTGCGATCCATGTGCGCATTGTTCTGGTTTTATTTATTCTTAGAAATGGGAAGAACCTGGGCTTTGCGTTCACCGATATTCCAACCGGTCCGGGAATAGCTTATTTCCCGGGCTTGAGTCTCGCGCTGAAAGAAGTAGCATTTTGTAATTTTGGACATCGTCCCTTCAAATTCCCCCAACAAGGTTATCGGCCTTTGCAAGTGCGTATTTTCACCGAACTTTATTATGTGATTGAACTATGCCTTTAATGAGGCGTTAGCGAAATAATAAGATCAATTGTTAAAGTCGGTTAAAGCGAGTTGTTGCCTCTTTGCCAGCGAGTCATCGTCTTGGTCGCGCGTCTCTGGATTAGTTAGAGCCTAAAATCTCTACACCAAAAGTTCTATTGGCTTCTCAAAAAATATTTATTTATTGAAGGACCCTCCCGAAAGCGCGGAAGATTCGGAATATCTAATCAAAAGTCTCAACACGTTAGTCACTTTGCCCAATTACAAACTGGTGGGTCACTGCTCGTTATTTTGTATGAGGTTACTGGATATCACTTGCTTATTTTTGCACTTTTACCATTCTTGACCCTCAGTTAGACTCTTTCATGTATTAGAATTAAACATTATATATATATATATAATCGTGCAAAAAGTACGTGAATTTATTACTGTACTAAATCATTTTATGCGGAATAGCTAATGTATAGAAAACAAATTTTTATAAACTACAAAAAACATTTTTGCATGACCAAACTTTTTATAAACGCTTTGAACTTGTTTGCAAGAGTGCAATTTAGTAACAACTAACCGTTCTTTGATTCCATTGAGCAGGACTTGCACCAGGAGTTAGACACCATCAGCGAGCAGATCATATACGCTCACATTCTACAACGATTATCCCCGTTTTTGGTTTGTATACTTCAATTTTATTTTTCAATATTGCTCTACTTATTAAACCAACTGTGACATCGCTATGTTTGTACGACGATAACCGCTTTTTTGATTGCGGTCTGGAAGCACTCCTTCATTTGATATCAATGCTGTTCCCAACCGAGTGGCTGTGATTGCGATAAGATGAAAACCAAGGTTAAACAAAAATTGCTATTCCAAAATTTGCTGCTTTCTAAATTTTAATTAGAACATTTAATTTTTACTAGCGCTGTAATATTTTTGAAAAAATTCATGTTCGATGAAGTTTGTTTTTCACGAGCTTTTATAGCTTTGTTAAAGCGACATGGCCCGGTCAAATCGACGCGCAGCACACAAAGCGGTTCTGTCATTGTTTTTTATAAACAGATTTAGTGAACACTAACATTTCAGAAAACTTTATACAACGTTGAAGCTTACTTCTTGCCCTTTCTGTTAACGTTATGTGAAGAAAACGGCAGAGGAAAGAAGGAAGAATATAAACAACTTCATTTAATGCTTAGTTGTTTGTGGCAATATTCTGAGGTAAGAAAACATATACTTTTTGTTTTTAATCGTGCCTTCAAAGCAATGTCTTGTTCTCCAACCAACTATCTTTTGCCGCCTATGTTTATTCACTGTATCAGACTATGACGTGTTTTTAACACTTTTTTATCAGCCGCATCCTAATTCAAACCACTCTCATAACTAATTGGCCGGGATGCAGCTTTTATGATTTCTAGTACATGTAAATTGAAAGTATGCGAAATTTCCTTCAGCTTCACTTCCACAGGTGAAGGATGTGCGCGATTGCATCAACAGCTTGTTCGGGTGCGCGCTTCGAAAGTATCGCTCTGCTCCAGTGCACGTCAACTTCATCACTCACACCAGATATCTTGTTTTCATTCTCGGGCTCCTCCAGCATCCGGACACCAGGAGGCATCTCGCCCAAAATTTATCATATCCTTTTGCTTTCATTCCAGTTAATTATATCTCGAAGAGCCGAGAATTTAGTAGCTGCCACGTGATTGCTGCTTGTATTTAGGAAGCTTTTTCTTAACTGTTTTACGTTCGACCGTCAGACCGAGCTCCCCGCTTTGTTCCACATCAAACAAGTGTCAAAGCATAGGGGAGCAGGCCTCAATGAACTCATTCCCATGGTGTGGGGAAAGGTTGGTTCGTGGAGGAAGACATTGTAATGTTTTGTTAACGATGCCTTTTTCCAGGACTGCGATCCAAAAGCCAGTTACGAAAGAGGATACGAAAAATTAAAAGAAAAAATGGATAGTGAGTAGGATGGTCTGGGTAGTGAGTAGGATGGTCTGGTTGCTTATATTAAAGTAATTTGTCGGCGGCTTAACGTTGCCAATTTGTTGTTTTATCCACGGTCGCAATAACTGTCCCAACTCATTGTCAGTCCCCCTATTTATTCTTGTTATGAATAATTTTTCAGCTTGAGCTTCTTTCTGCGTCACATAGAATTTCTTATCCGGTTTTATCCGGTTATCCGCGTATCGCTCTAATGCGCGTTTAACTTCAATTAGTGAATTTTTCTCAAACTGGTTTTAAAAATCTTTTAAACTCGAGTGAGTACTAAATCTTGAAAGAGTAGAATACCATCGTATCTCGTATTGCTGAGTATCGGCCGGTGTCACCATGGTCAGCAGCATGACAATGCTAGGAGATTGAACCTGAAGTGCCTTTCCAAAAGTTAGCAGCACAGCAGAAGTCGCTCAGGTAAACTGAGCATTGAACCGGTGTCCTTCTGCTCGCAAATTAAAGATTTCTAATCAGAGAGATCACACTGAGCTATTCCGCCAACACGTTTTGTCCAGGTGCAGCGTAGGCTTACATTGTGCAGTGACGTTCACCGAGTTATCGCCTTAAATTTTTTTGGTCTTTTATCTCAACGTAAAGTATCTATACTTTGTTAATCTATGAAAAGTACGGTTAAATGCTTTTTAGTATATTTTTTAATCTATTATTATCAAGTAGTCATGTTATCAAACTTATTAACATTTTATTATAAAAAATCACTGCTTTTATTATCGTCGTCGTCGTTTGAAGGGTATCCACTCCAGGTCAGACACAAACAGGACTGGGGCCGAGGGTTTATCCTTTTACTACCCCAGACTGCTGCACTGCCTGGATCAGATGCTGACAGTGATATTATTAAGCCAGCATCGAGTTTCGTCATCCAAAACCGTCAGATATCAGGTCTGACGGTCTGACTGCTTTTATTATGATTCGATGTTTTCCAGACATCAAGCGCTTGCAGGGGATGATCATGAAGCTGATTGTTCTAGATGGAAACCCCAACGTAAGAATGTTTTTTTTACTTAATTTCGTGATATTCTCTGCAACAGAAGAAAATGATTTTACAATTAGATTAATTATTAGCCGATCTGTACTTGCTCATTGATTTTCCTGTAATCTTAATTGTCAAAGCTAGCAAAATTTGTATATAGTATGATGTATGTTGTAGGCTTTTGCAATATTTTTTAGTCTGAATCAAGTCACCTGTTGTTAATAAATTAAAGGTTATTATATTAAGAAACCCTGTTTAATTTTCGTGCACTTTCAAACATGTGATATCTCCCGCTTGCAGTGATATATTTTTTTTTATCTCTATATTTATTCACCTGGATCGCAGGAAAGCAACGGGAGCGCTAATACATAGGGTAAGCATTACCCCGACCTGCTTTCAGAGATGCAAGATATTGCTGTCCGTTGTAATTTAATAAAGCTATGACTGAAATTTGGAACTGCTTGCCAAGACCACCAAGCAGGAAAGTGCTGTAAAGTGTCTTTTCCAAGGTCACAACAGATTGGGCGCAAATTTTAAACAGAGACCATGTTGATCACAATCCTAGCGCTCTAAGCACTTGACCACGCTGCCGTTACGTATGTACGGTTTCCATTTCGTCCACAGGGATCAAACTGACCAGCACTTCCTAAATCATTTTAACTCAGTAATACTTGCCAAGATTGGTTCTTTTTTTGGGCTCGAAGGTGGCATTTGTACGTTATTCAAAATCTTAAAGTTATTGATTGATCAAGGCCTCGTATTCGAAAGCCCCGACAGCGTTTTAAAATTGATTTTGCTGGAACGTGAAGCTTCGTGAATAGTTTACAGATCAACATAGGATACGTGTAGTGATTTCTTCGGGGCGAGTGCAAAGACCTAAAAAAGAATCAAGCAAACGCTTTGTACAAGCACAAATTATATATTTTTTATTTAATAACATAATAACAACGAATAAAAAAACAGCAAAAGCTATTTTTCAACATGATGCTTTTTGATTTAAGAAAAAGACGATTTTTGAAACGAAACCAAATTGTTGTAAACATTAATTGCACCCCATTTATTTGGTCATCAGGGAGTGTCGGTCAATGCCGCGTTTGTGAAGCACTTTCGAAAATATCTTGAAAGCATTGTTTCCACCACACGCGTAAGTTTATACATTTGTAAATGACTTTGTTGTTCATCATGTTGTATAGAGAAGCCAGGTTGCTGTTTTTGATTTAAATTAATTTTTGCAGCGAGTTTCATGTTTGTGAGTGTATATTTGGGTTTTAGTCTTTTACTATTTCAACTTTGTTCTTGTTGATGAAGTGACGGCTTTAATCTTCCAGCCAGAGCATACGATGGTCTGCCATCCTGTCGTGCTTCACTCGTTCATGCAGCATCTGGTCACCGTCGTGCGAGCTCTGTGGAACCAATGCACTCCTCTCAAGCCCAACTATACATCGGCCGCAGGTCGGGGCAATGATTTGAATCACCTGGGTCGCGGATCACGTGACTACTGCCTGTCATGTTCAGTCGCGATACCATTTGTTCTTTACAGACGCCTTCATCCCTATCGACGTCTTCTACAACGAGACAGTCGACTATTTCGATCTGCAAAGAGCCGGGGGATTAAAGTCTCATTTGTTCAGCGAACACAAAGGTGAGCTTACGTGATACAAGTTTCGCGCGTCTCGCGAAATGGATGTAGGAGGAGTTTGTAAACAATGTCTGCGACGCCTACCGATCCTCGAAATCTTCTCACCAACGGCTCATGTCGTGCTTCTTATGTTAGATGCCCTTGCAAAGGAGGGCGTTTCCGTGATCCGTGGCAGAAACAGTAACAGAAGAACAACAGGAGAGGACAATCCCTGGGGGGAACACAACGCTATTCTCCAATTTCTCGATGTTCCTGACGCGGGACCTTCCTTGTCCACGTTGGCTCGAACAGACGAAGGTGGGTCTGCTTCTGTCCTGGCAAACCAGCGACGAAGCGACTGGTTTTTAAATCTACTTTATAGTTGCGTCACATAAAATACATGTAAATCTCCGTTATATGACTCATTAGTCTGCAAACAGAAATATTGATGCTTTTGAAATTCACTAACCTCGCAAAGCTACTTCTAGTATCGCCGATTACGTTCAAACCAACCACAGTAATATCGAAGGTTGTGGCAGGATATGAACGTGCTGCAGTCAGAAGCATGATGGCAGCAGCAAGTTGCATTAATTAAAGTTTGCAGTAGTAACAAGCAGAGTTTAGAATGTAGTTTGTCGATGTTGTTGAACAGACGCCGACTTCGAGTCGTACAACCCTGTCCTTCGCCTGGCTCGTGTCCTTCTCAACCAGAGCAACAAGATGGCCGGCCGAGACCGGAGCGTCACAGTGAGGAGGAAACGATCCTCCAGCAGTGATGGCGAAATCGACCGACTCCCCACCAAACCCCCTTTAATCGAGTTGGTTGATGGGTGCCTTCTCTTATTCAGCAACATTATCCATCCACACATGGACAAGGTCGGTGGTTAGTGGTTACCGCTCGTTGAAATCGCATTGACGACGGATCTATGTAGTAGTTTTACTGCTTTACAGCTGATGATTTACATTTGCTGAATAGCAGATAATGTCTTGCATCGGAGTGAGTGTTTGCTGCATGACCTAAGCGCGTTGTTATCGCGATTCCACATTAATCACTGCCCAATGTCACGCTAACGACCTGTTATGACGCCACACGCAGATTCATTCGACGCGCACGAAGATCGTGGAGTACGCCACCGCGCTCAATGACATCGAGATCAAGCTGCACAAATGCGCTGATGACGAGGTAGGATTGGTAGCTTTTTGATCTTGAAATTGCCGATGGCGCAAGCGTGACGTGACTGTGACAACACCTGCGATTGACTGTGCAATATCATCGCGCACAATATCTTTTGTGATGCCGATGCAATGAGCAGTTTTGACTTGCCATTGTGCAAGATCCTTTCTGCGTGTAGCATAATCATTGTCGTTTGTGACGAAACAGTTTCGATCACCCTGGATTAGTTCAACTTGCGCTCAATTAACCTTGTGTTGGAGCAGCTTGATGAAGTGCAGACCAGTCTCAGCCAATCACACTCCGTACTACTGCGTCACATGACCGAGTTGTGTCGTTCGATTGCGTGGATGAAAGCGTCCGTCTATGCTCCGGTGAGTTGCTGGATGACCTTCGTTATGACCATCCATCCTTGACCGCGCCCTAACGATCTGCTCTCGCAGGAGTGCCAGGACAACCTTTGGTGGATGCTGAAGGTTTCAATCCGTACCGCGCACAAAGCCTCGGACAAAGGCGCGTTGTTCTCCTTCATACCGGAGTTCTACCTCACTGTGACTTCAAGGTAATTCGTGAGAGATGGCGGGTCAATGAATACGTCATGCTCAGTTCAACGCCAACTAGACATATGAGCTTAGAAGCTTTGGTGTTAGTCATCACGTGTTATGCAGATTATACAAGTGCTTGAGGGAGTACTTTTCCCCTTCGCAACCGTTCGAGAACCTTCCGGGTCTAGAAGAGACTCTCTCCCAGTTCGCCCACTTCCTCAGTATTTTTCACTGCGACAGTAGAGTCGTAAACAACGGTGAGTCATTTTTTTCATTTGCTTATAAGCAAAATCGTCCGTACCGGACATCATCATCATTATTTTTACCTCTATTTATCCTTCTGATTCACAGGAAAACGTCGGAGGCGTTACACTTACAACAACCGTTAAAAAATTATCCCGACCTTTCGAAAATGCCCAAAAACTGCTGTCTAATTAAAAATTTTTTTAGTTTATTTAAAAGTATAAAGTAAAATTAGAGGTGCTTGCCAAGACCGTCACCCAAGAACACAACAGAACATCAATACGACTCTTCTACCTACTCGGACCATGCTGTGAGGGCATTAGAGTGGGCATTGCAATTTGTTTCTCCAAAATGAGAATCCGAACAGAAAGATTGAACAAAAAAGTTATTTACAGTAATCTCCCGTTTAAGTTTGCAACTTGAATCTGAACAGCGAGTGCGAACTTAGCTGGCAGGTGCAAACTTAACATTTATACCTCAGCGATTATTACGTAACATAGAACCTGCACAATTATCAATTAAAGTGAAAACTGTCGTCATTTAAGCTAGTGTTTTGAGACTAATTGCTGCATTGACTTAAGATAAAAATTAATTTTCAGCAGGCAAAGTTAATATTATTCACATAATAATGTCAGGCGAAGTTAAGTGATTGAATGAATCAGAAAGATTGAAAGTAATCTCCAAGTTGAATCAGCCAAATCCTCAGAGCAAACGAAGTACCGCACGATAGTACGGAGTGAATGAGGCTACTATTAGAAAAGTCCGGTCGAAGCGTGAAGGTATTTGTAAGCGTTCTGCTCTGATGTCTGAAGAAGCAAAAAAGAAAACGTCCAGAGCTTCTGTGGGTAGGTTTACAGAGGTAGAAGATAAGTTATACCTGTGGATTGATATCATGCGTCGAGCAAACCTACCTGTTCCACCTTCCCTTGCCATTTTGAAGGCAAAGCTAATATCGCAGGATGACTTTAAAGCATCATGGCAGTGGTTTAGTCGATTTAGAGAACGCCGTGGAATACAACAGCTTCTTCTTCACGGTGAGGGAGCAGAGGTGGATCGAGAAAATCCTGATCTTGTTGCAGCTTTGAATAAGTTATACGCCATAATTGCAAAGTATGATTCCAAAAATGTATATAACATGGACGAAACAGGCTTATTTTTTTTGCTGCTGCCCAATTACACCTTGCTTATACCGTTTGAGGATGTTAGCAGCACATGAAGGAAGAAAAAAGCCGAAGAAAGAGTGTCACTTGTAGTTTGTGCAAATGCCACAGGAACGCACAGAATCCCATGTACATTAATTAGAAAAGCCAAGTTCCAAGCTTGTATTAAGAATCAGGAATGGCCTGTCAAGTACATAAGTCAGAATAAAGCATGGATGGACGTCTCCACATGCTGAAAATGGTTTGAAGAAGTGTTTCATCCTGAAGTAAGAAAAAGAACAGTACGCCCAGTTCTTCTATTGATGCATGATGTTCCTGGTCATTTTTCAGCTTTTGAGAGAAATGACATTAAAGTATTGTCTTTCCCACCTAACTGCACAAGCTGGAAACAGCCTTGCCATATGGGAATTATTGCAGCATTAAAAAAAATATATAAATGTTTATATCTCAAAGATATTTTGGATTTCTACGACCTGGATGAGAATTTAAAAGCTCGCAAAAAAGAGCAAGCAAAAATACTCCCTAGAGGAACAGCAGGTGTTGCTTATTGTAACCCTGCTCATTTGCTAGGTGCGGCTCAATATATCAAGCTTGCTTGGGATGCGATATCAGATGCGACAATAAAGAACGCGTTTAACAAGGCTGAATTAGTAACTTTGAATGGTGGAGCTCATGAAGAAGTTGATATGATGGCGGATCTATTGTCCAGCTTCAAAACATTAAATATTCTAATAGATGAAAACACTCCAGACGAGTTTGTGCATGTTTATGACGAAAACAGAGAAGAGTTTTCACATGAGATTTTGGATGACGTCAATGAGGTGTTGGAAAGTATGTACATTGTACAAGCAGCAAATGACAATGAAGATAAAAACGTACTCACTGTGGTCGAATCTTGCGCACATAGTCCAGCACCAACAGGGAACGATGTTACTTTTTGTGGGTTTGAACACATATACAATAAAGTTCTTGAAGTTGAGGATCAGTTGTTATGTCTCGATGTGCAAGCTCAAGCAGGAAATTACTATAATGAGCTGAGAAATTCTTTTGAGCTTTTTCAGCAAAAATTAAGGCAGGCTATTTTGGACGCAAAATGCAAAAGAGAACGAAATATGCATGAGCTGACGATTCATGACTTGTTTAAATTGTGAACATTTTTATGACTTGTTTGATTTGCTGTAAATATCAATAAATTTTTGTAAAAGTTGAATCTTGATTTTTTAAAAATTTTTTGCGAACTTAACCGGAAGATTACTGTACTGTAGAATACTGATAGAGTACAAAATTTTTGATCTAGAACATTATATTTTTGCTGCTACTTGCAATACTAATAGTCGGAAGCGTGGTCGAGTGGTTAAAGCACTGTGCTTATAATCAACATGGTGTTGGTTCAAAACCTACTCGCGCCATTCTGTTGTGTTCTTGGGAAAAACACTTTACGGCACTTTCCCCTGTTTGGTGGTCTTGGCAAGCAGTTCTAAATTTCAGTCATATCTCTATTAAATTACGAGCGGACAGTAATCTTGGCATCTCTGGAAATAGGTTGGGGTAATTGCTTGCCCATTGTATTAGCGCCTCCATCGCTTTCCTGCGCGTTAGGAGTATAAACATAGAAATAAAATGGAAAAAAAAAAAAATAAGATAAAAAAATTTTTTGTTTTTGATTCGTTTGACACTAAATTTAATTTTTAAAATTTTGTTGTCTTCAAGTTACAGCAAATTTTGCTCCTCCTAGATACTATACATTGAAGTAACAAAAAACTTTTTCAGAATATTCCTCTGCAAATTTTTAGTTTGGAGACCAGCCAATTGCATTTTCCAAAATATTGAAAAAGTAGACAAGCAAATATTGAATGTAGTGATTGCAATTAGTCTTATAAAGAGATTCTTTATTTTTTGGCTGCGCCTCCCTCCTTTCAATGTGTTTTAAATCAAAGCATGTTTTTAAACTTTATTTTTAAAATCCATTTATCAATGGAAATAATAAGATGGAATATGACTAAGGTGCTTTTTTAAAATTAGCAGTAATTGATGGCTTATTTTATGACAGTGCAATATCAGCTCAAAGCAGTGATTTTACGGGTTTATTGAACAAGGCTACAGATTTACCTCCAGTCATGAGTTATTGTAATAGAAAATTCAGATAGTTCGGTTTTTTAACTCTAAGACTCCACTGTAGACCAATGGTCCCCAACTTCATGCTACTCAACTTCACATCACACCGTTTGAATGATCTCAATGCACATTTAGATTTAGATCATTTAGAAACATGAAAGACACACAATCTTTCATAACAATGAGCACACTAATATCATCATTTCAAAACCAGACATACCACCTGTAAAATGTAAAGAAATTCGCACTGCCATCACTTCACCATATTTTAGTTCCAGAAAAAACAAACAAAATTACTAATACTACACCCTAAGATACTCATCAGAACAAACATTACCACGTCATATGCGTACCAAACTGGCACAACTCGGAGCCAAAAAATTATCACTCTTGCAAAGTTACGTACTTACATATAGTGAACTGTGATACTTCCATACCACAATGCCCACTATGCTTGTCACTCACACATAACATTAATCGCCTATTTAACTGTAGCCACTTTGTAGTCGCTGGAAAAAGGCTTTAGAACCAGCAGAGATCATTGAAGAATGGAAGTGTAGATCGGCTTTTTAAATAGTTTAATGAATGACTTTGTATGACATCCCTGGAGGGTTAACAACGACAAAATGAAATTTGGTTCAGCGTCTCGTACGATTAAAAAACACGAGACTTTTGAGTTAGATCCCTTGCCTAGAAGTTAAGTAAAGATTAAAAATTGTTTTTTTTTGTACTGTACCTGGTCAAGCATAATTGTGGAAAACTACTACAACGCTTACGGACTCTCAAATATTCTAAATTAAAAAATTGTGGAGGCAAAAATTTTCGATTAAAAATTGCTTCGTTTTAGTCTAGAATGCTTTTGTGGCTAGAAAAATTTCTGCATTTTGTCTGGAAGACTATACTGACGCAAAATGGCGTTCTTGCCAACATTCAATCTGGAGATCACTCTCGAGTTCGACCACGTATAAACTCCACTTTGACTTTTAAGTTCTCCCAATTTATGCTTGTTTTTTCAATATCAGACTTGTAGAACACAGATTCTGTTGAAATACATTGCTGGCTTTCGAGTTTAAAATTACATTATTCTCTGCAAAGATTTGTTTGAAAAGCATGCAATTCAATTCGTTAAAGTTTGTGTTGGTTTCTTGATTACAATAGAAACTACTCTTTCGGGCTCTGAACATTGTGCTGATGTTATTGTAAAGAAATTTATCTTGCAATTGCAGACATTAAGACGATGCTTGCCAACACGATAACGACCTTCATCACGTATCCCCTCCAATTGCGGGTGATTGAGGGCTTACCAGACGACCGGTGAGTGCTGCTGTTCGCGTCATATCGCGTCTCGGTAAGCATTGCCTTCTTGCAGCCTTCACACCTTCGTTCGCAATCTCTTGTACGCGTACGACGAGGACAAGCCGTGGACCAGCGTCGGACACCGACTCCTCGCCACCTTGTGGAGGGTAATTTTAAGTGGATGTGATATCCCGGATGTTTTCATGTGTGTTGCTAATGTTATTGAATCTTTTGACCGTGGCGCTGCTGGTAGTCTTGTTCTGGAACGCTAGATCAATGTTCAATTGAATGTGAACGATCCAATGATTACCAAGCAAGTATTGACGTTTTATTCCATTTAAGTTTTGTTGATATGTCATGTTCGATTGATACCACCCGAAACAATGTGGAGAAGCATACTTTGTGCTTAATCTTAACGATCGTACAGGTCGTTTTCTTCCTCACCACCAACTTTGCCAGCAACCATGCTGCCTGCGCCTGCAGTTCATAGAAATGATTGTTTCTGGACATACGTCAATTCGCCACGGAAAAGATGAAAAATTAAAACTTGAAAACGTATTCATTTGGCTGAGATATTGAGTCTTTTTAAATCACTTAAGCGTTTCAACTTCATTGCATATGACAATATGTGATGCACCACATCAAAATTCAATATCTCTTTCATTGACATATTCAGAAACAGTTTCATGTATTTTTTTTGGGTTTCATAATGTTTTTAATTTGGCATCAGATTCATTGTGTATTGATTAAAAACAATATTCAATTAACTGATTTCATTTTTATTAGTAATAGCAACAATACCTAAGTGGCAACCTGTCATTGCCAGGCCACCGGTAATTACTGTTGTTTTGGCTCAACAATAAATCGTGGCTGTGGCGAAATAGCCCCACACGAAAACAATTGTTTTAATTGAATTGTTTTCTACCGGTTCACGTTAAAGTCATAAAAGTCTGATTGTTATGTTTGAACCGAGTTGGATTGGAATTGTCTGTAAAAGCAGTGAAAAATCATGCCGTGTGACGTAAGCTCTTCTATGTGCAAGTTGAAGATCATGTTCGATTTAACGGCCCAAAGGTTTCGCGTCCAAATTTTTTGTTGCTGTTGTCCCTCCTCCAAGAATATCTTAAAGGAGCCATCCCTTAACCCTTTGAACAAGCCCATATAGATTTTTCGAAAGGCTATTTCTACAGACTAGCTGTTGGTACTTGGCTACAGTTAAATAAGTGTGTCGTGTCTGTGTGTTAAGCATAGTGGAAATTGTAGTGTATAAGTAATGTATCATGGTTTACTGTGTGTAAGTAACTTTGCAAGAGTGGTGATTTGTTCGCTCGGAGTTGTTTCAATTTCATACACGCATGACGTGGTAATGTTTATTGTGATGAATGAATGTCTTGTATTAGTAACTTTGTTATTCTTTCTGAAACAAAGATATTCTGAGGAATTTTTTTACATTTTACAGGTGTTATGTTTCGTTCTGAGATGGTGATATTAGTGTGCCCATTGTTATAAAAGATTGTGGCTTTCATGTTTCTGCCTGGATCTGAATGTGGATTAAGATCTTGTAAAGGGTGTGTTTGTGTTTGAGTTAGTTGTTCAAGTTGAGTAGCATGAAGTTTGAGATGGGTGTCCATTGGAAGGACTTTGGTTTCGTCGTGTAAGTGTTGAGTGTTTGTGTCTCGGGTGCAGCCAATAGCAATGCGGAAAGCTGTGTTCTGAATGGTTTGCAGTTTCTTGATGTTGATGTTTGATATGACATGGCTCTGTATAGTGCTTATATATTCCAAAATAGGGTGAGTGATAACTTTAAATGTAGAGACAATAAGTTTCTACTGGTAACTTATCATTGTGTTGACCCTATTTAGTGGAATATATTGACCTCATTTAGTAGAAGTGAGTGCTTTGACAACGTTAAGTATTCGTTTTGCTTTATTGATGGTGACTTTATGTCTTGGAAAAATGTCATTTTTGGGTCTGGAGTGAATAGTATTTCTAGAATTTAAGTGTGTTTTGTTGTGGGCAGTGTTTGATTCCTTGAATTACGCGAGAGAATCGTGCCCTATTCAGTTGGGTCTGGTGTAAAGTGTGGTTATAGTTTTGTGTTTGTATAAAGATTGGTAAACGTTGTTTTTATAGGCGTAAAATCGAATTTTATTTAAATGCGCTAATTTATGCAAACAACAGTTTCCTGTTTATTTGAAATATCAGGATTTTTGTTTGTGAAACTAATCTGGATCCCCCCTGTGGTTACTATTGCTTTTTGAACGTTTACCTCAAAATTTTCCAAATGCAATAAGCAAACAAAATCCAGTCTCTTCAAGAAGTCAACATAAACAATTTTTTTTCGACAAAACTAGCTCTGAATCCCCCTACTGCACCAGGATAGAATAAAAAAGAAAACAAGAGGAAAAGGATCTCTTCAAGAAGCAATAGTAACCACAGGGAGGATCCAGATTCGTTTCACAAACAAAAATCCTGATTTCAAAATAAACAGGAAACTGTTGTTTGCATAAATTAGCGCATTTAAATAAAATTCGATTTTACGCCCGTAAAAACAACGTTTACCTCAAGATTATTAGTGGTGGTATACAGCTCACTTCTAAATTCTTTTATCTATAGCAAATTTAAATACACGTTTTTTAATGTGCTTTTTTAATGCCATAATTTTTATTTAAAAAAAAAATTTAATTTGAAAGTATTTTTGTTGGTCTCGAATTGAACAAATTGTTGTGTTTCGTTTGATTGATGTGCACGGTAACATATCTTTTGATTGACAGGGCAGCGGCTTCGCGATGCGCTTCGACCACCCTCCGTACGTGAAGAAGGTGAAAACCCTCCTCAACAGAGAGCAAGGTGGGTGCATCGGTGGGATTCCTGATAGTTGATCAATTAGAAATTAAATTGCACATGGGCAGCACTGTTGGAGTAAACTCTGGCCATACTAAGGTTCGAAAGCCTCTGCAATTCCTATAGTTTTTTACTCGACATCGCACTGCTCTGTTTCATGATAATCAGTTCCGCACGCTCCTTTACTTGCGGGTAATGACAACGAAATGTGAAAAACACATTTAAACAGGAATAGATGTTAGTGACGAAATTTTGGTCAATTGTTTCAAGCGAACTTTAAAGTCACTCATCATCATCATCATCATCATCTTCCATTTGCTGCTAAGACCTAAACTTTATCCTGGAACATCAGGTTCGTTCACTTGTCTACAGCAACACTTTCACTTTCTCGGTTATTAACATCTTCAATACTAAGTTTTCTCATATCGTGTTTCTCCATCTCTTCTCACGTTTTCTTCAGTCTTCTCATATTACCAACTATTATCTTTTCGTCCATTTTTCTTTTCAAACTCTCCCCATCATACAGCATATTGAAGCACTTCGCACTTTAAAATTATTCAATGTGCTGAATAAAAAATAATCGTATTTAGTCCAAGTGTACTAATTACTAAAATGAATGTTTTTGTAATCCTACATCTAGATTACTTCGTAGTATTTAAAAAAAATGTAATGTGGCTTGGGACCCAATGTTATATGTGGGACGACCCCTTGTTTAATTCACTTGATACATACTCGTACATGCCTGAATCGCTTAAGCTTAAGTAAAGCAGTTGAGTTGTTGTAGAACTGACACGTGTGTAGTCTTGTATTAAGAAGCGCTATACATTTGGTTGCTCCAACTCCAGGGTTTTAATTTCATCTTATGTATTAGCGCCTTTGCATTAGTATTTATAAGTCAGCAAAATCGTTATTAATAAGTTTGTTAACATCTGCAAAGATTATACGCTGTTAGAATTAGCAAAACCCCAAGAATTAAATGATTCGTTAAGATATATTGTCAATAGATGTAGCCCTGATGTGTTCACCATTTTGATGATGAACGGTTGTGTTTAAGATCGTGGTTAGTAATTTATATCGTGCGGTCTTGTTCTTTAATCATGATATTAAACTTCAATGAAATACCAACACCAGTTTATATACCATACAATACATGTTTTAGTGAAAATACTTTTGCAAAATTTTGCTTTCAAAAATTTTTCCAAAACGTTTGGCGTTCCTAATCATTGTTCAAATATGTAAAGGAAAGATCTTTTGAGAATCTCACCATCGAATAGTGATTGCTTTTTTATGTTTATAGCATTTCTTTGTGACTATAGTCGATGTGCAGTTTTGACTTGTTTCAACTAGATCCTTACATCCCCACCAAGCTGCTGTCGTACGTACGTGAGCATCTGCTCACTGAGAGTGTGCTGGCGGGAAGGTTCGTGCACAGCATACTGGAACACTTGAACTGGAGCTTCTCGGAATTCATCGGCCAGTTGCAGGAGGTGAGTAATTTGTTGTGTTGTTCATGGTGATGGTGGTGAGCTTACCCGACCCATTCCTAGGAATGAGGGCGCAGATCAATTCCGCGGAGTCCATATAATCAGGGACGAAACCAGAGGTCGAAGATGACCAGAAGCAGAGAATCAAGTACATGGCAGTCTAGTACGAGATGAAAGATGTCCTGTGATTCAGAACCACAGTTGCTGCACAAAGGAATAATCTTGTGGAGTGTGGAGTTATGTAGCAAGAAGAGTGCTGTGCCCGTTACAGCGTCAACGAGAGGGAGGGTAAGCTCCTCAAAGGATACAGTAGGGATTTGGTGTTGCAAGAAACAGATTGGATGCCACGTTTCCAACTGGTGTAGAGGGATAGGCGTTGGGATTAAATAAGAGGTGAGAGGAAGAGTGGTATGGTGGGGGAATCTTGAGTAGCGCCAACTTTAGCGAAAGCATTTGCGAAGTCATTGCCTTGAAGAGAAGAATGACCAGATATTCATTGGAAAAGAACTACCTTGTAGTCTGATAAAGAGTTAAGAAGTGAGGGATTTGGGTATTAGGTATTACAAGGGAGCAGAGAAAGCAGGAATCGAAGTAGATGACAGACAACCTGTGATGACTTTACAAGAAGATCTGTGCATTCTGCGCACGGTAATGATATGAGTAGGAAACGAGAAAGGAAACCGCTTGGGGAAGCATAGGTAAGAATGGGCTGAACAAAGTTACAAAAACATTCTTTAGAGGGGATCCAGGAAGCTGAGGCAATAGAACAGGAAGGACAAAATCGGTTGCGAAACTTTTTTCATAAAGATAGTACGTGATGTTTGAAAGCAGAGCTTGGTTAAAGGTTACAATGAGAACGATTGGATTTGGATTAAAGGTAAATGGGGTGTTGAGAATTGATAGAAAGGGTTAAAGATGGGATTGGTAGAGGTTTAGGCTGAAGAACGTTAAAGGGTAAACGCCACTTAGACGACCATTCCACCAGTTTGTTGAGGATAGTCTGGACAGCCGCAGTTACACGTTCAACGTTTGGGGAGGAGGTCCAGATGGCGAGATTGTCAGCACAGAGGGAGACTTGTATGGTTGAAGGAAGAGGGCAGGGAGATCTTTTATGAAAAGAGAGAAAAGAACTGGTTCAAGAACTTAACCGTAAGAGACATCTCTACAAAGACAAAAGAACGACTATGAGAATTATAGATTCGTACTTTAGAACGGCGATCTGAGAGATGAGACCGTATCCATTTAACAAAACAGAGCGGAAGGCCAATAGAAAGGAGCTTGGAAAAAAGGCAGAATGCCAGACTGAGCCAAAAGCTTTTGCAGAATTCACTGTGGCCAGGACAATGTGTGCGCCTGGTTTAGACTGGTGAAAGAAATCTGCGATTGACTGTGAGAGGAGGAGAACCTGATCTACAGTCCATCTACCAGGTGTATAACCAGCTTGCACGGATGTGAGAATATTATTGTACTCTAGAAAATAGGTGAGTCGTCTGAGAACCATTTTTTCGAAGAGTTTGGAAGTGCCAGAAGTGATAAAGATAGGGCGATAAAAGGAGGGTGAGTCAGAGAGTTTGCCTGATTTAAAAATAGGATGATTTAAGTAGAGGGTAGGTGATTCGATCAGGGCCAGAAGAAGTTGGGATAGAGTTCTATAGTAGTAAAAGGTGAGCAGAAAGTGTAAAGAAAATTGCAGCTGGCAGTCCTAATTTCTTTTATGTGGAGACGTTCAAAATTGTGGTAAGATTTTGGGGTTGGGGTAGAGAAGAGGGATTGTAGATGTGCATAAAGACAGTTTGCACAAACTATGGGGGTGTGACAGCTTGGGAAATTGGGAAGGTCAAATAAGCGCGAGGAGGAGGAGCCTGACTAAAGCAAGAGAAATGCACCCAGCGAGAACAGTTCGCAGATTGTAGCCACCTGTTTCCCCAGATGACATGATGGTTGCAAATAGAACAGAGTTCAAAAGAACCAGAGTTGGGATGAATGTTGCTGCTCATGGGAAAGAGTGATAGGACGAGCAGGAGCAACAGAATAAATTTACTTAAGGGTGGGGGGGATTTCGAGAAGATGGGGGGATTGTTGAAAGCAGTGGATTGGTAGCGAAGAAAGGGGTCAGTCTGTTAGGGTTGAGATTGCTGTCCCATCTGTGACCACTCAAAGGACAGCAGGTATAATGAGGACAGATGCCCATAGGGGGTCGCTCGAGGATGAGACTCTCGCGGAATTGGCGAGCCATTTTGACTCAACCCAGTGCATGGAAGGGGACTGCATCACCACGATGAGGTAGTTGTCATTGGTGCAGGGGCTGTTTATCCTTCCATATATGGTCAGGTGAACCAGCAGAACTCGCGAGCCGGCATGAACAGCTCGGGCGGGTTTCTCTCCTCACTCGACGCACAAGCTCTGCGACAACTCCGCATCGTCGACATGTTGTTCGAGCTATCGGTGTCGCTGATGAGAGTCATCGAATTGTCCATCGCGGTGGCGCCCGACGTCTTCCTGGACTGGTCTAACAATGACACCGCCGAGACGCTGGTAGTCGGTTTGATCCAGGTTTGAACCAGTCCTGATATGAATGACTCTATTCTTCAACTCTATTTAACTCTCATGTTTTCATTTAGTGTCTTAATCAAATCCTGAAGCGAGTTACAACGAAAGACAACCTCTTCAGTAAAATCGTGTCCGGGAAGCGACCAGGTAAGCTTTGTACTGGGCAGCAACTGTCAACCACTTTAATATTGCTGTGCTGTCTTTCTTTTAGATAAATATATGCATTTTATAATTCAAGTATTAAAAAATAATATTTTTTAAAAATCATTAGCATAGTAAACTGTACAGTAAATGTGATTGTTTTACAATAGGACTATTTGTCTAATGCATTGGATCCTAGTTAGTTGTATTGAAATAGTTGCAATTATTTTCAATTTTAAGCGAAACGTAGCCTGGTATTGCATTGTTGGTTTTGTTTGTTGCAGGACTGAGCAGCTTGCAGCACTACCCCCTCATGACCGCCGCCGCCGGGATCTTGATGAGGCTTGTGAAGCAAGAAAACGCCGAATGGTGAGTCGGTGTGCTTGATTATGACATCACACGACTTGATACGGTTGAATACACTTTTAATTTAATATCATAAAAACAATCTGCTGTGTCATATCTTTAATTCGCTGGGTCATGTTTACAAACAATCTGCGGTGGCAGTTCATGCCAAAGTGCTTTACCGATATCATAGCAGCCGAGCTGCATTGCACGGCATATAGAGAAGATGTTGCCTGGTATATCGACTTGCGAAGTCCAAATAAACTACTTCGCCGTTTCAGTCTCCAACGAACACAACAAGGTTGTTTATTATTCTTCAATTCAGATGGCATTGGTTTTTTGATAGTATAGAAGACTAAAAAAAAGTGTATGAAATCCAATTTCCTTTAGTTTTTTTATATGAAATGGAACATTGTGGCTTTTACCAGTACATTTGGAAAAGGATGGCGTCTTGTGGATGCTGATTGACTCTATACAAAGACAAAATATTTCCACAAGTTGTAAGCAGACAACACGTAAAAGTCCCCGCACGCCGAACCCAAGCTCACTGCCTGACCATGGTGTCGAGTTTTAAACTCGCAATATGATGAAATTACGATAACCTGATATTGATGGCACTTTTTAGTGCTGTCTGCTTACAACTCGTTTGCACTTTCAAGCATCTGGTCATCAGCTTTCGTAATGCACAATGCCGCTTCTGTTGGTAGAGCAATGCATTGAAAAAAGCCACAAGCCTAAGAAAAAATATTTGAAAAGGTCGCAGATGACTGAAGTTTGCAATAGTTTGCGTTGGATGCAATGAGCAGCTCTGCTAAGGAGCTGTTTGTGAAAAAGGAAGAAAACTATTTGTGACCAGGGCTTGAAACTAAAACTACGCTATACGTCGTGTTGTCGTGTGATCAGACGTGGGTTTGTAAGATTACTATATTAATTCATTTGCTTTTTGTATTGTAACATAAAAATATCTAGTGTCGCTTGGCTATACTGTATTAACTAATAAATAGAAAGAATTCAATGAATTCTTGAAATTGCAAAAATTTTTTTATTTGTTAGATATTTTGCTTTTAGTAATAGAAAAATTTCCACAAGGTGGTACTAAAGAATAAGAAGTCATCTGTTATACCAACTAAGACTGGGGGCAATGTTATTTCACAAATCTTTGAAAATTGCTTAATTATTTTCAATCAGGAAAAATTACTTGTACTTTTTAAATGATTGAAATGTTGAATTCATTTTAGAATTAGAATCAATGCTGATCTTAACGGTGAACCGACTTGAAGTTGGAAATTGCGACTTGGTCAGCAAATGACACGCTTATTATTAAAAACATTCTCTGACTATGGCTCGGATGTGTGTATTAATTATCTTCTTTTCACTTTCCTTATTAACATCACATCGCTTTGTTCAAAGGTACAGCGACCATGCACAACGTAATAACGTACTTCGTTTAGTCGCTGCTTCCTTATTTACAATCTTTATTTCTGTATGCACTATGATTAATTTCAAGTTGATTGTGAGTAAAAATGAAAATAAATAAAAAAATAAATAAACATCGTTTTAAGTTTTTTAAACTTTACATTAGATTTGAACTTTTATCGGTTTTAACTTTGAACTTTTGTTAGTTCATTCATCGCAAATTTCCGGGCAAACGTTATCGAATCAAAGAATTTAGGATGATAGAAATCAAGACAATTAAAATGATTTCGTTTTCTATTCAGCTCATTGCTATTACGTGCGAGTTAATTTATGTAGGAGTCACAGAAGCAGAACAAAACAAGAATCGAACCGTGCAAGTTTCCATTTGAACAAAAAAGCACATTGCAAACGATGATCGTTGCGGTGAATAGAACGAATCGCCGGCTATTTCATGGCATCGGTTGTTTGAGCCTCGCAACAATGATTTCTCGGTCACGCTTGTGTCACGCGTAGTCACGTTCACCGGTAAATGTCAGCCAATCAAGGCCCGCGATTATTCGTCGCTGGCAGCTGACGTTCCGTTTTTTATTCAATCGCGCGTATGTGTTGAACTGCGATCGCTCGCGTCGATACAGCATCAACTCAATGTATCCGAAAATTTTATTGCTTATTTGGACAGAGCAAGTTGATGCATGATGGAATTTCAAATACGCCCTTCGATTATTTTAAGATTATAAAAGTTTTACAAATTTATAATTAATTGTGAAACATTGTGTTTCATGGTTTTGTTGACTTGGCAGTAAAATCTAAGCTTCAGTTTATTTGCATTTGCATTCGGTGTCATGCGCTTCATTACTGGTTCTTACCCATAGTATCGAGAAAGTTGTGATTTTCTAACAGAGTTACTATTCTTGCAATGGATTTTATTAATTCGTGTTTTTATTTTTGATCACCATTATTCCGATAGCAAAAAAAACATTTTAAAGAGGTCAAGTTAAACGAAGATCAAAGATCAGAAAAAGAAAAAAAAGAAAGCATGGAATGTCAAACTTGCGGAAGATAATTTAAAAGAGAGTAACCATATAATTGAGTGTATAGCCGCGAGAAGTGTAATCACGCAGAATTTTGTTAAAAATTAAACTTTCTAGTTGAACAATTAGCCACAGACAGATACTTGGCCTGCGTTTGGCACAGTTTGGTTGCCGCCAAATAATTTTGCTCAACTGAGCAGTGAGTGATGCAAGTATAGAAAATTACCAGTGAAAAGATATTTCAATTGGTCGCAATGGTCAGAACACTTTTTGATGTGGCATCTGGCTGAGACAAAAATCGTATATAGTTTTTAAAAAATTAGAATTTGAAAATAACTGATCTAGTTAATACAAATGTAATATCCTACAAAATACCGGTAATACAATAATTACAAAAAATTACTCAATATAAAAATTATCAATAAAAAAAGTGAAAAAAATAATTCATTTGTAACTTGAGGCCAGTGTCTTGACAATCTTTAAAACAAAAGTAAATAAATAAACGTAACCAATAACAAATACAATCCAATGAGATGTAACTTCAAATTAAATAGTATTTTCCCACTCAAGTTTGCTTGTTGGGTTTGATCGTTGGGTTCGGGTTGTTTTAAAAAAAGAAAAAGAGCGATTGTGTGAAAGCTGCAACCGTTGAACCAGTAATGCAGTAGTTTTGTTGCAGATTGTTATCACTTAGTAATAAATTAGTTTTTACAATGAGTTTATATAGGCTGGATAACAGAGTTTTTGGTGGCCTAGTCGTGTATGGTTCTTTAGCTCTTGCTAAGACAGCTCTGATGATTCCTCTTACTATTTATACGCGAAAAAAAATAAATCGTTTGCGTCGATTGAAGATGCAGAGTTTGCTGTTTCTGGGCCACCTGAGGAGTTGAAGCATCTCGTCCAGCCAAAAGAAGCCGTTGAAAGGGTAGGGGTATTTTGATGCTTTGCATAGTGTTTGGTTAAACATAACTCTGTCGTAAACCTTATGGTGCTTTGTTGTAAACAATAAAAAGTGTGAATCAATGTTGAATGGGCTGGATTACGCTGAGATCATTGTGTTCATTCTATTTCTATCAAATAGAAATCATTGTCGTAGCAGTGCATTATAAATGAAAGGAAACGCTCTATAGAGTTTGCAGTCGATAGCGTTTATATGATATGACGTCACAGACATCTCGCGGCAGGTCTGAAGAGCGCTCTTGAACGATCTCGAGAACGTTGTTCCGTTTGTTTTGATGGGCTTTCTTTATATTGGAACCGATCCAAACCCTACCATTGCTCTGTGGCACTTCAGGGTGAGTGGTCTGATTGTCTAAATTAAAGTATTGTGTGAACTTTACCTTTATTCTAAACACTTATTGATTAAAAGTTACGAGTATGTTTTATAAAATTCACCTTGAGATGTTCGAAGCAAATCTGCCGTTCCGCCATCTCGTTATATTTCGTTTGCGCAGTTACCACACTTTCAAGCTGAGTTGTCGAGTGAATGAACAACTTCTACAAACTCTTACTCCATCAGATTCTGATCTGATTTAACTTCTCTGTGCAAGCGCTGAGCACTCTTACCATGATCTCATCAGCGTGCTGTTTGGAGTGCATGATATTGCGAGTTGAATGTTGAAATTATGTCATGTCAAAGGCCCAGTTTTACACGCGACTTTTAAACAAGATTGTGCACCAGATGTAAATATAAATTTGATTCAAACTGAGTGGTGAACTACAAACGATTGTACAAATATCTCAGTTAAATGTTAGTCCAGAACTGTATGTTGGTGGCAAGCGGCTATGTGCGGAGTTCCAGTGTGCTGGGCAAGAGATCACCATGATAATGTTTGGAAACATTCAACATTATATGCAAATGTATGACGGGAATAAAGTGTCGCAGTTGAAAATGCTATTATGTATAAAGGCAACTTTGTACTGCAAGTTTTGTTTAAGTTAAATGCAAATTTTTTACTATGCCTTTCAACAGATACTAATTTGTTTGGCCTCGTTTCCACTACGAGCATTGGCTGGAGTATTTGTTTTATTGATTTTTCTTTCCGCGCTTAAGTGCTAAGAGAAGCAAAAAATCAATAAAATAACAAAGAATTTTCTTTTAAGCTGTTGCGTGGCACATTGTTTTAAGTGTTCTCATACTCGTATCTTGCGATTCGACTTCAATACATTGATCTACCCCTGCAAAGTATCATCGTGTCGTTTTGTTTCGATTACTTCCCAGGTCTTCCTCCTCGCACGCATGACCCACTCCATTGTGTACGTCAAGGCTGTTCGTCAGCCGTTTCGCGCGTTGGCTTTCTTCGCTGGAATGAGCTCTTTTGTCTCGATGACTCTTCAAATAATCGCCTCCTCCCTTAAGTTTTTGTGAGAAACAGCTTGATCTTGTTATCTTCGTGAATTGGATGTGGTCGCATGACATTACCCCCTTCATATACGTTTAAGGGATACAACAGACTTAGATACATAATTGCTTTATATTATTGTGTACTGATTCAAACTTGAAATTGCCCTTGGTGCAATGTTTTGATCGCTTTGTTTTTGCTTTATAAAATTTTGAATTATTGATATGTTTATGTTAGCTTTTTTTGCTGTTTAATTAAAAGTTAAAAAAAAACTAACTGCACAGATTGTGTGGTAATTTGTTCTCTAGTGTGAGTAAATATCAGTTTTAGGAGGTAAATTTTTTTTTAGCATCGTTAAGTAATTGAGTAAGTATTTAACTGATGTACACCTTGAAGGCCTTAACGCGATTAAAAAAGTTTTGTCTTGAAATGCAAGACTCTTTATGCGCCTCTTTTTTACAACTCTCGAACAAACACAGCATGCTGTGGTGTGCCATAGAGACTAGCCGTGCAGTTCATCATTTTGTCGATATTAAAAGCGCGTTTTGCCGAAGAGTGTTGCCCTTTCTAGCACTGCTATTGAATGCCATTGGTTATTTTCCAGTTTCATTTCCGCTTGCTCTGTAAGGTTATGTTCATTAAAAGTCCTATGGTTTGTTTTAGTATTCGTTTGTAAAAAGTGTTATGGTTGCGAGCAGCGACCAGTGTGTATATTTGCAGCTTTTATATATTCGTATATAGGCCTATTAGTTGTTATATGATTATGTTTCTTTAAGTCAATTTCTTAGTTTAATAAAACAAAAGTACTGGTTAAGTATGCGGTCTACGTTAACTTTTAACCCTAAGTTAACTTTTACTAAATCGACAAAAGTAGACCGCATATTTAACCAATACCAAACCAAATTTGTTCGTTGTAAGTGTTTAGTAAATTTATTTTATTGTGATGGGCAAAGTTTTGAGGCAAGAACGCGCAGACGTCGATCAAAGGTCGACATCCGTAACATTCAACTACTTGGAACAGACATTATTTAGCAGCGTTTACTGCTGCTAAACTAGTGCAACAACTTAAAAGTACTGACAACTTTAGATTCTTTCTATGAGTTTTTAAACATTTTGCTAAATCTAATCTTGTGATCAGGTATTGACTGCACTACATAATGTTTTAAGTTACGAAACATGGCAGCAACGCAGGATTAGTAGTTTTCATGCAGCACACAGATGAAGTGATCGATCAGTTTGGTAAACGTGAGCATTTTTCAAACTTTGCGTGCTACTTTCAATTGTTATAGTTAAGCCAAACAGGTTGGAATTATGCGCAGTGTGCCATTTACTGGGATTCTTTTGCACATATTTGTTTGCGAATGTTAAAACCAAGAACCCAAAACTTCGAGATGGTTGCGTTCAAGCAATGCCTAAGAGAAACGTATAAAGCTGCTATCTTGTTAATGCAGATCCAACTAGACCAGAAAAATTGACACTTGAGAACTTTATCGAGCAGAAAAGAATGAAGTCAGATTTGTTGGTTATAATATGGTGTAAAAAATTTATTTCTTTACCTTCAAGCGTTATTTAATTAGCTTTATATTTCTTTATTCGTTTTGTTATTTATTCTTCGGTTTGAGCTAAAAGTTATCTATAAGAAACAAATTTTGTATCACTTCAAACCGATGTGCATGATCAGAAGGAGAGTTTGATAAAGTTTGAATTACTTGACAAAAGCGTAGAGCCTTTGTTGAGTCATATGGTGTGCCGTACTGAAAAATTCAAAGTCAAATTTTTGCGCTGCAATCTACACGTTCCATACAACTGTGGTTTAGCAACTGTTCTTCCGTAAGCGACGCCATTAAAATCACTATTTCAATGACTCGGCAAAAAATTCAAACTACATTGAAATGCGACACCGAACGCCCGCTTCCTTCATATAGTGTTTTTGCATGAATTAGTAACATGAGTTAGAATATTAAGATAGACATTTTGCAATTTTTACAGAATTGAAGTACCAACTGAACCTAGCATTCGGTTACACATATTCACTTACATTTAGAATCATTCAACCGTATCACATAGTTGTTCGGTTATTAGGCGGCATCTCGATTTATTACTGATCGACTACGCGGTTGCGGCGTTTCGTGAAGTGTGTCAAGGTTGAAACTTGTTTCAAATGTGCTTTTGAATTTTATTGTAATTTAACCTGTGATTGTTGCAAGTCGGTATCTTACTTCATAGCCTAGTAGTTTATTGATTGCAAAGATGATTGTTGTTTCGCTAACATTGAGGAAACCAATAGAATAATTTTATGACAGTGACTATAAATAGTTTTCAAGTCTTAGTGAACATCAAGTTAGAGATTTTGAAGAAGGAGTTGCGATAAAGCAAAATGCTGCTACGTTATTGCTCCCACAACGTCAGTTATGCATGTTTTCTGTAAAAAGTACAATATTGTAAATATTAGTGTCCTAGTTTAACTATTTTCGTGTTTGTAAAAGGTTTGTAAGATTTCCGTGTTTGTAATTACCTTGTATATAAAAACTAGTAATATTAATACATTGGTGTAAGTTTCTTATTAAATTTACACTTTAATTTTGTACATCATGGAAAAGTTTGGTTTTAACAACGAAGCTTGTGGGAGTTTGATTTTGTACGGCACACTGCTGATTTTGAAAACTATGCTTATGATTCCGGCCACGATATATTTTCGTTTAACGCGTGGGTCTGTGGCCAGTCCGGAAGATGCTCGACTCAGGGCTCCCAACGATTCAGAGAAGCAAAAGCTGCTGATGCGCCCGAACGAAGACGTTGAAAGGGTAAGTTGACATCGTATCCTCTTGTGTGTTGAAGTGATTGCACAAATTGTTCAACTTCAAAACAAATGATTATTTATGTACGAAATAGCTGTTTTAGAGATGGCTTCATATTGTCTGCATAGCTGACTAAAATATAGGAGAGTTGTTCTGAAACATTATTTTTGCTTCAGGTGCGAAAAGCTCATTTGAACGATCTTGAAAATGTTGTACCATTTGTGCTACTGAGCATATTGTATGTTGCCACAAACCCAGACCCTGTAATTGCTCTTTGGCATTTCCGGGTGAGTGGATCATTTATTAAATGCGATCTTGTGCAACGTTTCGTGATTTTGTTCTGTTACCCGTTAAGATTTTGAGAAGTATGTTTTACGGCTTTTTTGCATAGTAATTTCAATGAACAGTTTTAAATGAGGTCATACAAAAACAAAAATATTTTAACCGAACATCGATGTCTAGGTATCTTTGAAACCAGATGGTTCTGCGACGTGGTGAAGCAAGTCTGGGGAAGAAATAGTTGATGCAATGATAATAATCTGATTTCAGTTGCGTTTGTGGTCTTACGTTTAGAATAGCAAAAAATAATAATTTTTTGGAGAGATTCAATCTTTTATAAAGTTTGTTCAGTGCTTCCCAACTTTATTTTTGTGGCGACCCAAATCTTAGCCGAAAATAGACAAGAAAACTTTAGCGACCCAATCTTTTTTGCAGACTTTAGTACTAGCGTAGAAATCTTTATTTTCGACCCAATAATCATGATCTCGAAAAAAAGATTTTTAAGTCTGTCTCGGATTTTTTTGATTTTTGTTTGAAAAAAATATTGATATATCTTTTGCACAACTACAGTCGTCGGCGACCCAGGGGTTAACAAACAATGGGTTAGTTTGAAGGAAGCATCATGCCCAACCATTTGAGCATGATGAAAATAATTTGATACTCGCCAAGGTCAAAAAAATCATTAGCCGAACAACATTGATATGCAATAATCCATTCCAATTCTTATAAAACCACAAATCCCACACGTCTTCACGGACGGCACCCATAATTCGTGGAACATTTATACTGATATTGCCAGTTGCATAAACTGGAACTGCTGGAGAAAACGTTATTTAGTTATAAGAGTATAACGAAGACCCAAAGCCAAATCAAATTAATCTTGCTTGTTGGGGTTTGATACCTTTATTATTATGTATTTTCAAAAAATAACATCGGTCGTCCATGTCTTCGATTCGTAGTCATCTACATTTATCGTTCTCCCATCAAGTTACTACACATCGTTTCAAACAATTACTTTCAATAATCGTTATTTTAAAAATATTTTGATTTTATCCTGTTATTTTACCTCACCAACTTTTCAACATTACCTAGGTCTTTCTCTTTTGTCGCGTCATGCACTCAGTCGTGTACTTGATGGCCATCCGGCAACCGTTTCGAGGTCTCGCGTTCATTGCTGGAATGGTCACGCTGCTGTCCATGACATTCCGAACGATCGCGGCTGCTGCTCAATATTTTTAAAGACCTTTTTGACTGCTTTGTTCTGTGGTTTAGTTTAGTGCTAGGGTTCTCAACCGGGGCCCGCGGAAGAATATTCAATTGTGCTCCGTGGCACTAGTTTGGTGGTCCACATAACAACAGTCAAACGAAACATTTTGATTTTTCGTTGTTCAAATTTAGTTAGTTGATGTTAGAACAGAAACTCTTACAACTATATGTGAAGACTTTTTTTTAATCTTCTGGGTAATTTCAAGGTACGAATTTTAGTCCTCAGGGTGGTAAAATTTGAGTGTAGACCAAAAAATAAAAGGTAATTTACTTTGGTGTCTACAAAAAATCGAACATGTTTTTGTGTTGTGTTCCACCGAATAATAGTTTTATCAAAAGGGTCCATGAGTTAAAAAAGGTTGAGAATCCTGGTTTAATGCGTTGTCTTTTTTTGAAGATTGCTTTATTTAATAAAGTTCATTCAAAAATTGTTGTCAAATGTGTTTTGTTGCGAAGCACTTGCTGTGTCTGTCACAGCTGAATCGGCACAGAATCCGATGCCAAGAACCCAGCATCTCAGCAAAAATTGACGCTTATAGAAACTGATTTAACTGAATCGATGTAGTGTTGAGAGTCGAGTTCACGAATATAAATGTTGATACTCCAGTGAATTTTTTATAATCAACTTAATCAATTCGACCACGCAACTTCTTCCTTGTTGGTGTTGACTTATCTGTCGTTCGTTAGGTTGTTAAAGTTCAGGTTGATATGCTTGTGTGTAGAATTTAACGTAACTCGAAAGCGATTTAGATTATCTTTGATAGTTTAACAAAGAGTAGGATATCTGTCAAAATTAGAAAAGTTTGTTTAGAATCAGTCGAAATTTATACTAGTAGCTCTCTCCACAAGAAATAGAACTATTCGCTCCAAGGCAAACCGGAACATGTTTTTAACTGCAAGTTCATACAATGGTGTAATTTTTAATGAAGCCCGAAGTAGCTTGAATCGAGTTTCTTAAAAAAGTATTAAATCAATGTTAGCAAGTATATTCTACGGATTTGTTAGAATATAGTACGCGTATATAGCCGTGGTGGACAAAGTTGCTCGTTGTAAGAGCCATTTATAGAAAGCAAAAATATTAAAGAGCCGCAAACGTTGATTTCATTGATCACTTTAGATCAAAAATCCCGATCGGTCTGATGGGATGGCCTTTTCCAATCTTCACTCAGCTTAACTTTAGGTTCAATTTAAAAATGTCATCACTTTAAACCAATTCAAGAATTTTACGTTTAAATCTAAGTGATGACCAAAAAAAGGTATTTTAAAAATGCAACAGTATTAGTGCACGTTGCAATCCACTGTTTAGGTCAGAAGAGTCGCAAGAGAAAGTCCGCCCTGGTAAATAGAAATTAAGGCGCTAATAAAAATTTTCTGTTTTCAGCTGCTTTTAAATGTAATGCCGCACGTATCTTAGGTCCATCATCTGTCAACATTTAATCATGAAATGAATTGACAAAATTATTTTTGCAGTAGAAAGTCTATTATCACCTATGCAACAGGCTGGCAGCCTTCGAAATACAGTGATTTGTTTTCTATCAACAAGTATCTTTCTTAAGGTTGCGCAAACACTAAAGCAAACCATTTTTTAGTGAGGTTTGAAAGTATGCTATCACATACTAAGTTAGCACTAATACATTTTTGAAAACAGTATAAAATTTGGAATCAAGGTGGTGATAAAATTTTTTGTTATATTGTCGGCAGCGTGGTCGAGTGGTTAACGCACCGGACTGATGATCAACATGGTCTCGGTTCAAAACCCACTTGCGCCATTCTGTTGTGTTCTTGGGAAAAACACTTTACGGCACTTTCCCCTGCTTGGTGGTCTTGACAAGCAGTTCTAAATTACAGTAATATCTCTACTAAATTACTAGCGGACAGCAATATGATGGCATCTCCGGAAGCAGGTCGGGGTAATTGCTTACCCTATGTATAGCGCCTCCGTCGCTTTCCTGCGAGTCAGGAGGATAAATATAGAGATTAAAATAAAAAAATAAAAATAAAAATTTGCAAAAAGCCAAAAATGCACATTAAAACAAAAATACAAAATATAAAATTTGTATATTTTTGGCACAATAAAAATTGAATAAACTCCAAAACAATTTAGTTGATCACTTTCAATTTTTTTCAATAAGTGAAACAAATTAACATCTTTACAGTACAACTATGATAGAGTTTTTAAAATTTTCAATTATTGCTAAAAAATTTTAGGTTTTGATTTTTTTGAGTACTTTTAGCAAAAAATCTAAAACAACTTTTATAGTTTTAAAAAATGTATAGAAATCAACAATATTATAAAAATTTAAGCAATTCGGATGAGAAATGACAGAGAAGATGCAAACTCAATATTGAAAACTTGAATTTTGAGAAAATTAAGTGTGCAGGTATACTAAACAAAAAATTTGAAAATTGTCCAGGTATCTAAAATAGATCAAAAATTGTTGTACAATAATTTTTTTCATCACTCAATACTTGAAGGCATTATAATATGTAGTAATATTTTAAAAACTTTACACACAAAATATTCTAAATAAAAACTACGAATAAATGATACTAATGCGAACTACTTTCTCTAATGAAGTATTGTAATTAAAAAGACAATATCATTGAACACAATTTGCTAATTTTGCAATTCAAATTTTACATTTTTCACCACAGGTAGAACTTAGCTTGTAGTTAATCAGTTATTTTAAATAAAAGCTTTCTAGTAGTTCGGTTCCAAGTTTAAGAAAATAACCTTAGCAATATTTTTGTTTTTGTAAGAAACAAAATCTTAGTTAAATACAACAGCTTTTACAAGTTTTTGCTGCAGATTTTTTTGCGATCATTATTAAAATTTTTCAAAAAAAATCAAAGCACTCATAGAAAAACAAATTTCACTAAGAAATAATGAAGGTTAATCTTTTCAGTCAACACTTTGAATCTTAGCGGGAGTTAGCGGTTTTTAATTTCACTGCAAGTTTTACTCTGCGCTTTTTCATCTTTGTTACGTGATCCATAATCATTATGTCAGGTGTTGTGTCGTTTGCCTCTTCGTTTTTATTGGAAGCTTCACTTTGTGTCTTTGAGTCAAGACCCGAATAGTATGAGTATAATTTTAAAAAATTTTCAAAAAAATTTTTTGTCAAATATAATCTAATTTAATTTTTTACAGAAACTGATGATGACCTTTTATAGGTCGAAATCGATTTTTCGAATGATGCAGTTGGTTTTAAATTTTTAACTTTTATTTTCTATATTAAATTGAAAGTTGACCGATTTTATTAATAAATTTATGCATCGCAAAAACGAAAACATCTTCAAAATCCTAATGAAAGTTTCTATCATTTGGTAAAAAAACTCAAATTGGCAAAAAATGTTATTTTTATTATATGCGCACCTTAAATGAATCTATATTTACCACTTAAAAATGTTTGCTGTATTCAATTAACCGCCGTATTCAATTACTGTATTCAATTTACTGTTTTATTACATAAAAAGTCATTTTTAAAGTATTTTGTCGTTACGGTTTAGGTTTATGAGATTCAAAATACTAAAAAAGTGTCTCTTTAACGACGTTGCTTGATCAAATGACTTATTATTTGTTTTATTAGGTAAGTTTAAAAGTTATGTTTGACGATTTCTTCTTAATCCATAGACTTTCCGTTGTCATCTCGTCTATAAAGACATAAAAATTCCGACAAAATATACCATAAACTATGTAGGCCCGTACGTACAAAATGCATTAAATTATCAAAGATTTGTTAGCTTTTGTAGCAGCTTTATTTTGTTTTAATGATTAACCGGCTGCAGGCCCACCCGGTTCCTGCTTCGTCATGTTCTTCGTTGATAGGTGGTTGGCTCTGATGGTTTATGGTTAATTTAAACTTTGAACTGCTTTCGATGTTTGTAGGATCTTGTCCAAGTTTTAGTTGGCTGGCAGTAATCAAGAGTTTTGAACCGGATTGTTTGGAAGCGTTTGTGAGAATATCGTTAGGTAATGTTATCTGTTCTTACAGTACGTTTCAAAAACGTGCAACATAAATAAAAACTTAAGAATTCAGCAGTTTACCCAAATGAGTATTTGGTTTTGCTTATTTTTACACTGAGTGCAAGTGATATTTTAAAGATTTTTGCTTCTCCAACTTAAAAACTTTGTTTTGTACGAAAAATCAGGTTTGGTTACGACGCACTAGTTAAATATTTGTTTCATTTAAATATCCATTCAGTGCAAAATGAAAAGTGAAGTTTATACGTTGGACAATGAAGTTTTTATGAATTTTATTTTCTACGGGACATTGATTTTGATCAAGACAGTCATTATGTCCAACGTCACCAGCTTCTTCAGGGTGAAGAACAACGCATATTGCAGCGTTGAAGACGCCAAAATTGCTGCGCCTAATAGCCCCGAAAAGCAAAAACAATTTTTACGACGAAATGAAGACGTAGAACGGGTGAGTTCTTGCTGTGATCAAGGTTACATTGTGTTACTGGCTGCCTATGCTGTATGTCTGATGCGGTTTCCTGCTTAACCCAGGTACGAAACGCCCATTTGAACGATCTTGAGAACGCCATTCCGTTCGTGTTGTTGAGTTTGCTCTACATCGCCATCGAGCCGGATCCCGCGACTGCGCTTTTGCATTTTCGAGTAAGTATTTTATGTGTTTCAGGCTATAAACCTTCTAAATCGCAATTGTTTTAGGTTTTTTTTTTCGCTCGCGTGTTCCATTCCATTGTCTACGTCAGCGCTTTTCCTCAACCATTCCGCTTTTTCAGCTACGTGACCGGCTACGTGTGCTTCTTCTCAATGGCGATCCGTATTCTCGCGGTGTATCGTTGACCACGATCAGCGGCAAATATTGGTTTATCATTCTACCAATATTTATTGAACCAATATGATTTCTTGTTTTTCTGCGATTTTCGCCATGTATGTGACCGTCTTTATTCGGGCTTGACTGTTTCAATAAAGTTTTTTTCTTGAAAAAGCTTGTTTTACATCAAAGATTTAAAGGGTGAAAGTTCGAAACCAAGCTAGGACTATAGTAATTGTTCTTGTTCTTTTTATTGCCAAAGAATAAAAAAAACACGTACTTTAACAAAATTGGTCGTTTTTCATTATTCTTTGTTGGAGTGGTTTGAAAAATATCCATATACATTTGTACCCCTTGACATGGACAATTTTTGCTGAAAGAGTTTTTTAAACTTTTTTTGTTGTGTACTCAAATTTGTGACACGAGCTCTCTTAACCGCTGAAGTGACGCGCGATACGTTTGGGAAACTTGAAAACACAAAACAAATAGTTTTAATTGTAGTATTTTTTTGACTCATAAATCATATTCCAAAGGATGACACTTTTGTGTCTTAGTCCCCGCCGCCTCGTTGTGTTGGTGTGCAGCCACCAATTTTACGAGTAGTTTTATTGTTGAAATCCCTGGACAGCTTTTAAACGCTTTGCTTTGCAAGTCTTTTCAAAGTCAACTTGGCATTTGTATCGCGCTCTTGTAAGTTAAGCAAGCAACATTTACGTGTGTAGTTAATTTAACTCGATCGTACAGTTTAATCTTGGTTTTGATGTTTTTCAAACACATTTTTTTTCGAGGCTAAACGTCTAATATTTGCCAGTACAATCAAAATTAGGTTTATTGAACATGAAATTCGTGCGTCGCGCTGACATGCGACATTTCAATTTAACGTTATTTGATAACACGTAAAAATGTCATTAAAAATTTGCCATTATACTAACCGTGGCTAATGTGGGTTAGAAACGTGTTGAATAAAAGCAAATGTTTTATACTTATTAACGAGTTTAAGGTTACTTCGTATTCAACAAAAATTTATATTGAAATAGATTTATGTTATGTCTGCAAAGCATATAAATTATTAATATTAAAAAAAACATTTTATTTAAGACCTAATAAAGCATTAGCATATGCGACGCCGGTTGTAAGAAAATGTTCGTTATATAACATGTCTTTTTTAAATGTTTTGTGAGCAGTATTTCTATGGTTAGTTGCCGAGTTTTAAGGTTTTATTAGTGGTTGAACTCATCGTTTGGTGCAAAGTTAGTGTTTTCGATTCCGATTCACGTAAAACAAAGAGGTATTATCTGTTAAAAAGACTCTGTTTTACTTGAAAATATAACTAAATTTCGTTTTTATCGTTATTTACCAGCCAGTTGTTGGCGTTAAGAAATTTGCTTACTTTTCTGCTCCCAATCTGGCAAGAATCGCGAAACACAGGTTTTTGTTGCTTAATTGACATTTCAACAATACTCCCTTTGTTAGACTTATCTAACGAGTCTACAGTTTGCTTCATTACTTTCAACTCAAATGCAATTTACCGGGAAGTTTGTCCGGGATCCTAGGAATTTAGAACTTAAAAATCGCCTGGAATCCCGGGACGTAAACCCTGATCGGAACTACAGCATGTAATTCAACTCCAAGGCGATAGTTCGCCTGCGTCTATTTTTAACATTAAAGAAAACAGTTTTGAATAATTTATTTTTAAAGTAAATTGCAATGCGAGATCAACTGCTGGATTGCACTTTTCGCTTTTATTCACAAAACGTTATGCAGTGAGAACACAACCGTTGTCGTTCGGCTTCAGCTTCTGATTGCGTTTGATATTACCGTCACACTGTTTTTGAACTGATACTGGTTAAAAATATTCCATTCAATTGAATTTAATTCATTTCAATTCGATTCAATTCAATTCAATTCAATTTTATTTGCAATCAAAGTATTACGTTTCGAAGTTCTTATTGAAAAAGTGATTGCAAAATAGGAAACAGGGGCTAAACGATATACGTTATTACACGCACAACGTCAATTGTGCATGTTCACCGTACCTTTAAAACGAAGTAGCTACTGTACGTTAATTTTTTATTTAAAAAAGAGAGAAAAAAAGAAAACAATTAACTTAAATTTTTCAAAAAAATAAAAAAATAAAAAGTATATCAAAACGCAAAAGGTAGTAAAGATGCAATAATTGATCAAGAGTTGCAAATTTTGATTTTAAAACTGCATTCTTCAATGTTGATGGTCCTATGTAAAGCTTTAGCTCTTTAGCGAGTTTTGTTAATTTCGTTTTGTTTACAACATTCATTCTAGGCGCTAAACAGCAACCACTACAATATATTCCACCTGGTAACCCATAGGGGTCACTTGACACCAATGGTCGCTGTTTGAATCTCTTGTATCATCAACTTACTGTACAAAGGCGGATTGTTGTTGACATCTTTCGAGAAGTTGCCTTGCGAGTGTTTTTTAAAGTGTGTTGACGAATCAGTTGATTTTACGAGCTGCAGCAGCTCAACTACCTTGTTGCTACATTCAGTGGCGCGGTACCTCGCGTCCTGCGCTGGAGGATTGACCACGTTTCCGTAAGTGGGTAGTCCCTCACTTAATTGTTCGGTACTGCTCCGACTGCGCACGGAGCCGTCAATCACCTTGATTTGAATTACTTCCGGCGATTTGTTCCGAGTCTCCTCCGACGTCTCTGCATTACTCGACCTTCTGCTCTCCTCTTGATCTTCCGCAAAATCATTCCTGTGTGCGCGGATGAATCTCCTGATTGTTCCCAACGATAGATAGATCCCGAGCAGGACGGCGATGATGAGGCAGGAAGCGAGCGTTGTGATTCCCGGATGGACCGGCTTGATGGGGTTGAGGGTCGTCAAATTGGCCTGGGGTGTGGTAGTGCTGAGCACCGTGCGACTCTGTGGCTCTTCGCCCATTTCTTGTCTCGGTTGTCGGCTTGCGTACGAGGATGGCCGTGTTCCGAGCGATTTTACTGAAGAAAATTAGATGCAATCTTCAATTTTTCATAAAACTTTTAGTCTAAAATGTTCAAAATATTGAATTATTTTCTGTGGTTAATGTTTTTGTTGATTAAATCATTTAACTCAATCTACATCATAAATTAGAAAGGTTTTTGGTTTGTTTTTGTTACGAGTCTCCATATACCAAAGCAAGTCATCACAGCGTTATGCTTAACTTAGTTACATTTCACTTTGTCAACCTCCTCCTCATATCGTTCATTCTCGCTTTTACTACCAGACTTTGCGTTAAGCTATAATATCACCCTGCAGCAATTTTTGATATTTTAATTGTTTTTTTAGTTTGAGAGGAAGCAATTCGATAAGTTAACGTCTTCGAACAGGGTTGTTTATGTTTACTTTTCCAATTGTTTCTCGTAAATTGATATCTGTTGTTGCGTGGTTTGCAGGTTTAATCGAACAAGATTATCTGTTTCGCAATTACACACTGGATATCGATTAAGCAGTGGCTGGCCTTATTGATAGCTGCTCACTGTGTAATCCCTCGAATAGAATCTATTGACCTGTTTGATGTGTACAAAAGCGATTCGTAATCTTGTTCTTTTCTCAAACATTTCGGTATTCGTGTACAAACTCAATGCTCGCTCCTTTGTGCTTGATTCTTGCAGATAGCGGTTACTGGTAGAAAACTTCAGTTTAAGCTAAACTGAAAAGAGTATAGCATAACCTTGCTCATTCTAAAGTTATTTCAATGATTATAACGCTTCAATGTCTAACAATGCACCACTTACAACTAAATTTTTTTCAAATTTGCTTAATCTAATGCTATGTCTGAAAGTCAGTCTTCGCCATCTTTGCTAATTTCATCACATTTACTTGCTTTGCATCGAAGCTGTGTGTTCTTCATAATGCCTTCCGCAGAAAAACGCTCTCCCTATTTTCACGTTTCTTTTTTGCTCGAATCGTTCTCGCTTTTTACATCATAGTCTGCAGAGAAAACGCTTTTTACGCTGCGTCGAAATATATATATAATCATGATTCTCCCAGTGGTTAGTAGACCCGAGCGAATGCCTGCCAGTTATAATCATATCTTGGCATTGTTGGCATGCATATGATTGTGCGTACATGCTGGCTCTTAATTAATATATGAATGATTGATGCGTCGACAATTTGAGCACATTTGCAATGACACAGCAAGATTGTTTAATGATTTTTGGTAAAAAAAGATTTGCTATTCCGTGAACTTTAAATTAACTTTTTGTTGAAAGTTGCTAACGCATAGCAATTTAAAATATCTCAGAGGCCATATTTTTTAGAAAGTAAACAAGTAACTTACTCGTTCGTCACGGAGCGCAAACTCAAACTGTCAACTGCTTGCATTGTGACCAACGCTCGCGTGCTAGTCGATGACTGGCTACCTTTGTTTAGGGAGGAACGGGCTTTAAAGACCCTTGTCCTGGATTCAGGTTTCAGTCTTGAGGCGGTGGAATTTCTTTTGAACATGCAAGGAGGCAAAAACGACACCCCCCATCCTCGCGGGCCGACCCTGCCCTACACCAAGTCAAAAGACAAGAAGTTCATCTCGCTTGAAGATTGTAAGTCTTGCGCTGTTTATGACTACAGTAGCTCGTTTGTTTGTTCTTGTGGTCACGTGATTCTATTATTTTCGGTGTGCGAACAAATGTTTAAAAATTTTTCGAAACAGTTGTTCATTGTAAAAAAAATTAATTTCAATCACATTCTTTTTAAAAGCATACAATCCGCCCTTCATAAAATATTTTGATAAATTTATCCAAAATAAGAAAAATAAAATTATGCCCGATCCTACTCTCAACCTCAACTAATCCTGTGTTTTAAACCATTCAGATTCTTTGGACGCGGGGGCCCTGCTTACCACAAGTAAAGGATAAAAACCTTTGCTTCAAATTTGAAGTTTACTTCACAAGCCTCAGGTTTTTTGGGCACCAAATTGATAACTCTCTCTGTATTACGCTCACTGTATTACTCTTGTCCACCAACTTTACACCGCACATCGCCCTCACCATAGATCTTTCTGCTCCACTTGGAGTTACTTTCTTCAACTTAGAACACCTTACATGAATCCATTGGTTGCATTTTGTACATAAGACTGAATTTACAGTCACCCTTTTCCCACATATTTCACATGTATCTTTTCTACTTCGCATAACTTCACCCTCTGACCCACACACCATCACCTTCGTCTTTTCAAGATTCACTTACAGTTCCTTGCTCTCCAATGCACTTCTCCATTTTAGAAACCTTTTCTTCAGACCCTTCATTGTTTCACTCGTCAGTACCAAGTCATCTGCGTACAAAACCTCTTTCATTCTCTTGCATTCTCTGTCACAACATCCACCACAATTGCAAACAACAAAGGTGACAAAACAGATCCCTGATGTACACCAACCGCTACATAAAATTCGTCTGAGAATTTCTATCCAACTTTAACTTTCACCTTTGAACCCTCATACAGGATGCTAATTACGCTGCATCAAAATCGCAAGCAGCAAGACCAGCAGCACTCTAACCTTCCCATAACCCTAAACTAACCTGTATGTACCCAAGCATGCAAAGAATTCTTAAACTTTCAGACATTTATAGCTAAATGTTTGTTTGGATCAATAGCTCAGTCGCGGCTATCGTTGTAAACACGGTTTTTGTCCAAATTAATCTACGATTATCTAAAAAACTTTTCACTTCGTAAAAAATTGGACTAGGTAACAGTAATTAGTCACTATAACTCAGATAAAAACTTCAAATTTAATGCTTTTTGCTTGACTGTTCGTTTCACACTACCAAGTCCTGGCAAGCATCTCGCCGTGGACGCACGAAGCCTGCGGTTCGCATACGGCACATTTGCAAGCCGATGAGAACGCGAGGACCACCCGTCTGTGCAGTGGGCTGTGATTGAACCTCGTCTCTGATATTTTTGAACAGCTTCAGCTTATTGTTATGGAGAAACTCCTTTAAATAGCCGTTCACTTCATTGTTTTGCAAGTGTTGTGTTATGTAATGTTTCAACCTTTTAGAGGCAAAATTAGCGGCATTAGGTATTAATTTATTTAGCAACAAATGTGAAAAATAAAACACATTCTAGTAATTACGTATTTTGCAATTGAACTAAAAGCGACCAAAAGTTTGGCAGAGAAATCTTTGTATATGAAACAAAACAGATGCGCTGAAATGTTATAAAAGTCACTAAAAGTTACGTAATTTAAAGAACACAAAGAAACTTTTGGCAAGTTGGCGATTACGTGATCAAGACAATGGCAAAAATCACAACAACCCGGAAAAAGATTTCAAAGTTTTTGCTTGAAAATTGTTAGGAAGCAAATATAATCAAGCAACGTTACTTCACACTTCAAGTGTTATTGATTCTTCAACTTTAGCCCCGGATTCTCCAATAATAGTGCTGAAACAAATCCAATGTTTATGAAACCGGGAAGGCCATTTCTTAAATTTCAAAATTTTCGACTTGGCAACTTTGAATCATGCTGAGATTCTACTTTATTAAAGCTCTTAATTTTCAACCGATCAAAGTTTCAACATCAAAACAATTGCTTAGTTTATCTTGTTTTGGGGAAAATCAAAGGATTTGCGATGCACATTTTAAGAAATTTATATGAACAAGTCGTCGCGATCATTGGTATGCTGATTTGCTCGGTTTAAGGTTGCACGTCTCCAACGTTGCATGGACAAAAAAAACTTGCGCTTTCACTGCTGTGCGGCTGTGGATCGTGCGACGTGCGCGCAACCATCTAAACAAATAACCGTTTCATTAGTCGCCGCAAACTGTAGTTAATTGATTCTTGGAAAGTATCTAGAAAAATAATTGAGATTTTTTAAAGTGTTGAATCGTTGTGAATGCAAACTTTTTATTCCCCACAATGTAGCTGATTTTCACCCTCCTGTGGTCGCTCATTGATTCGGCCTCTGATTTTGCAGACGAGGAAGTGATGGATGAGGAGATCGATTCATTACGCGCCACCATCGTGCGACTTCGCGAAGCCGTGCAAGCTGTCTCCGGAAGTGACGAGGTAGGTGCTAATGGTGGTGACCGTGTGAAAGTTTGTGATTATTCGTGCAGTCAAACTCTGCCTTTTTGAAAATTGCGGCCAATGCGCCATGGATCAATCAGCGTTTCTTAATCAAATTTGTTCGCGCTCTTTGAAGTGATTTTGCTCATTTAGTAAATGGCAACACTGGCTGCTAAGTTAAGAGCAGAAATATACATCAGATCTGCAGAACAAAACAGAAATTGTCCGTTTGTGATTTTAAATTTTAATTATGGCCATCATTTTACGTTTGCAATGATTTCGTATTAAATGTAAATTGAATAATCTTGTCTGATAAGCTGTAAAATTTGCAAGATTCGCAAAGAACCACTTGTCTTAATGAACGTTCTGTGTGACTACGTGTTTATAAACATTTGTGATGCGGGGTTATCATGGTCGTATGACCACTGCGTCGGTCAGCCCCATCTCAATGGTCATCCCATAATGCTTTCCATTAATTGCTCTTCATTTTCGTGTTTCACCTCGGACATGTTAGCAGCCTATGGACGAGGACAAGTTGTGTACGATCTGCTACGCGAACGAGAGCGAAGTGGAGTTCCTCCCCTGCCACCACTCCTCCTGCAGGTCATGGACTTTCTAGCGTGTTGAAGTTATTTTTATTTTTTACTCACAATTAACTCGAAATTACTCATAATGTAAATAGAAATAAAGATTACGAATAAGGAAGCAGCGACTAAACGAAATACGTTATTACATTCTTGCAATTAAGTTCAATTCGCGTTGCGCCTATGTCATGTAGTAAAGTAAGTAAAGCACCGAACGTTTTATAAAACTCAGTAGCACCGAAAGCTGTTTCTTAATTTTAATCAAATCCTTCCTGGCTCATCAAAATTGTTTTATCACCTGGTTTCAGACGATGCATCAAACAGCACTTGATGAGCACAAGGGAGTGTTTCTTTTGCAAAACCAACGTGGAAAATATTCGCAGTCTCAAGGACACTTCAGACGAAAAAAAAGTGGGGGGCACAGCTGTGGAAGAGGCTGGCCCATCTAGTTCTCGCTGACCTTCACTGTGTCACTGTTTCATATTTAATCGATTTTTATAATCTTTCCTCGTTTCTTGGGTGTTGCCTTAATTTGTTCCCCCCCCCCGCGATACGATGATCTTCTGTAAACATCTTCCTCGGTATGTTGTTTGCTCCTTACTCTGATGCGTGACAATCGTTCTCAATGCGCATTTCGAGATTTTACAACAAGGTTTTATCTCAGTACGATTAAAATCAGCTTCTTTGTGTTGGAGCAAAGTTTCATGACGGTCTTTTACTGCATTAAATTTTCTTGAACTCTTGATAGCCAACTTAAACCATATTACGCATTGAACCTTTGATTGGGAAGGTGTTAGCTGTATTTTCTTGTGAACTTCTAAGTTTTCTGAATTGATAAGTTTCTTCCATTTTAATCTTAGCATCGACACTTCAAAGCAGCAATAATTTGTATACTAGATCAATGAACCTGCCGCGAACTATAATCTGCTTTTGTGGCTTCAGAAGAAATTCTGAATATCAAAAATTAGTTGTGTCTGCTTATTTCTGTGCCCTAACTGAACGAATAACCCATTTTGTGGTATATTTTCCACTTTAATTTCAACGTCGAAAAATCGGTTTTGATGGTATCCAAACAACTCCAGATGCAAGGTTGACATCAAGATTATCTTTCACGCATTGGCTTGACGTAAATACTTAACGCGGTACTTAAAAATATTTTAAGTTGTATATTTTGCATGATTTATAAATGTGTATTTACTCAATACGTTCAGTCAACATAACTCAGTGTGGCCATGGCTGGGTTGCGATTTCAATGGCAACCCGCAGTCCGCCCATCTGGAACACAGTTTTAACATACGAGAAACTACTGAAATACCTTAAAGCATCCACTCAATTTCTGCTTTTTAACGTAAATCCATTTGTTTTCTGCGTTTTGTTTGTGGCTGGTAGCATTTTTTTGCATTGCAACCGCTTCAATTAACTAGTCTCAGACCAGCAGTGTTTCTCGTTACAAGCCTAACTTGAACAGCTCGTGGGTTTGTTTTTTAGTATAGTGATTGTGTCACATCGCTTCGATTTTTATTATAACTAATTACAAATATAACAATAAAAAATTAAATTTGAATGTTGGTCGGATAGTTTATACAGTAGAAACTGGATATTACGACACCGGCTATAACGACAATTCGCTTTTAACAACGCATTTTTGTTGGTCCCGGCAGAATTCCTATCTTTTATGTATATTTGACTTCGGCTTTAGCGACACCCGCTTTTACGACAAGTCGCTTTTAACGACGCCACTTCATCCCCGCGAGCAAAATTATCTTATTTTGCGACAGTTATTGCCTTTTGTTTAAATGCGTGACGGGAATTAGCAGCTCTAATCTCCTTTTATGTGTCAAGCGTCTGCATCTAAAACAAAAGCGATGGCGTGACCGCGCGTATACAAGACCATTGTTGACCTAATAAAAAGCCCAACTTCGCTCTACTGTGTACTGTATTTAAACAAAAAAGTACAGTACCGAATATACAGTAGCAGAAAGATGTCTTACAAAAAAACATCATTACCGTTATGGAAAAAATATGACATCGTTAATGAGGTGAACAGGAGAAATGATACCCCAGTGTCAATGCTTGCTAAGGATCTTGAAATTTCAAGAACATCCTTAATCACAATTTTGAAAAATAAAAAAAGATAATCGAAGACTTTGAGGCAGGTTGCAGCAGCAAAACGAAATGGAAGCGTAAGCATAATTTTGAAGCGGTTGACGAGCCTTATATGCAATGGTTTGTCAAGCAAGAGACGAAAAATTTCCAGTCAGTGGGGAAATGTTGCTGTTGAAAGCTCAAGAGTATGCAGAAGTTTGCGGTTGTGAAAATCCCAAAAAATTAAATACGAGTTGGATAAATTGATGGAAGGTGAGAAAGGACATTGTGGGCAAAAAATTACATGGTGAAGCAGAATCCGTTGATCAAAATTATCAATTTATTTTTGACCAACTGATTTCCTTTGTTCTTGCACAGATTAAACGTAGCCAAGACACCCCATAAAGCAGTAATGCTCATTTGGGTACGCTTGTAATCCCTGTTAGATCTTTAAATTGAACTAAAAACACTTTGTAGGAATAAAATACACCAATCCCGCTATAGCGACAATTCGCTTTTAACGACACTTTTTCCACGGTCCCTTGAGGTGTCGTAATAGCCGGATTCTACTGTACATTTATCCTTGCCATTTTGATTTTCAATTATTTGTATGGCCTCATTTGAAGTTGACAACAACGTGAAATTCATGTTATAGACTAGCTAGTATTTAATAGACTTTGGCAGATTCTGCAGTGTGGTAGTACTTACTCAGCCCGTTCATAGAAGAGGGAAGCGGATTCCGCGATTACCACGGCTGGGATCATTGGTTTAAAATAGTAAAAAATCGCTACGCGCGAAAATCGAAACCGGGCAGTCCAGCATAAAAGGAAAAATGACCTGTAATTTGGAACCACAGTTGCTTTGGACAAAAGTCGTACTGTGCCCATTTAAGCGTAAACGGGAAAGGGTATAGCCTACTGGGACTCGGAGCTTTGAGGACCAGTTAGGCAAAGGCTTGTTTGACTGGCTTTTCTCCTTAGAGCTTCTCCTTTCAACAACCTAACATCGAAACATATGTTCACCAGGATAAATCACATCAGAGAACTACTTCCTTGCATCGGAATAAATATTTTTTAATTGATTTTGCAAGTCCAATTTAAATATTCTTTTTGCTCCGTTAACATCTGAAAGCAAAAATCTTGATTAAGCAAAACTAAATAAAGAACAATAATAAAATAAAAAATAAGCGTGTTCAGTACTTGCCATAACAGTGAATTGGAAAGCAAGATATTTGTCAAAAATGACATCTACTCCCATTGTGCCTTCTTGCGCTTCGTTTTATTTATGCAGAAAAGTTTGCTTTATAAAATCTTGAGTAAGTTGTGCTTTATTTACATTTTTTGCGACTCTGGATATTTTTATAAAAGTCATCAAGCTGTACTACTCATCTTCAACAATTTTCAGTACTTCAACAATTTATTTAGTAAAAGTAACAAAAAACTTCAGGTTGAAAGAAACCAATAAAGTGGCCCAAAAATTTAATTCTAAAAAATTCCTTCGGTCATACTAAAAAATTGTTATACATAATTAATAAATATCAGCTGTAAGAAATTTACCTGTATGTTAAATACAGCTCTTTACATTCTCCAACTCAACTTCTTCTGGTCCATATCAAACCACTCACCTCATCTGGTCCACAATTTTTTCTTCATACATATTTTTAACCTCTCACGGTCAGCTCGCACTTTCCCATCAGCTTGAAAACAATCCACCATCATCCTTATTCTGAAATCTGGAAAACCTCTCGAAATCGCCTTCCTTCTACCGTTCTATCTGTCTTAAATTCTGCTTCTCAAAACTCTTGAAAAGAAAGAATGGTCCTTGAATGACTTATCCTTTTTTAAAATGTAATAACATCTTCACACGCGTGCAAGCTGGTTTTAGGTTTGATAGATTGACTGTAGACCAGGGTTTCTTTTGACCGAAATCACCTTCTTACCCAGTTTATTTTAGACTCCTTTCCCCAAGCCAAACTAGATGCACGTACTGTCCTTGCCACTGTTGATTGTGGGAAAGTGTTTGATTCAGTGAGGCATTTTGTCCTTTTTTTTAAGCTTTTCTCTATTGGTCTCTATCAAGGTGAAGCAACTTTGCTTCTCGTAACAAAACTTCTTTATTTCATTAATATCCTTGCCAGTTACAACGTACACCTGCTTTGTTCTTCTTCTTTTTTGATACGCAGACTTAATTACGTTTATTAATTACATTTTGTACTTTTGCTACGTAGCCGAGCAGAAATTAAAAAAAACTGAAAAGAATTGGCATCTGCTTTTTTTATCAATTAGATGCGATGTTATTTTCAGATCTGTAATTCTTTTAACCGTTCTTTCCGTCTTCGCAGAGCTGTCCCTCAAGGCTCAATCCCAACTTTTGTCTCTTTTCATTAACAATTCTTTTTCTTTCCTTTCAAATGTACAAATCTCTCTATGCAGATGATCTTGTCCATATGAGCGTCCTCCCCAAAATTTGAGCAAGTAACTGCGTCTGTCCAGTCTGCCCTCAACAAACTGGTGGGGTGGTCCTCTTAGTAGCGTTTACTTCAGTGGTGGGAAACCTGCGGCCCACAAGATATTTTAATTCAGTTTGCGTGTGGTTGGCAAGAAACCTATCAATTCCATAGAAAAAATTCTTAAAATAAATACTCCGCAGCTGGCGAGCCCCGTTTATTATTGTTTTTTAGACAACATTAGTTTCTTGAAAGAAACACTGAATTTAGAGACAGTTTTAAAGTGATAACCTTTTTTTAGTTTTTATTTATTTAGAAACGGTTTTTATATTTGCAATGGATACTTGGCCCCTCTTCTTTTTTTAGCATTGACGGAGGGGATGCTCTCGCTAAAGTTGATGCCACGTATACCCTGCACATTACTACTCCCCTTCTCACCTCTTATTTCCTCCCAACGTCTCTCTGCACCAGTTAAATACTCAATATGCAATCTTTTTTTCCAACATCAAATCCCTACTGTATCCTTTGAGAAGCTTGCTCTCTCTCGCTCCGCTTACTGATCTCTCATTCGTTTTCCTTGCAACGGCACAAAAACCAATTTGCTTCATGCTTTCACATGATGAATCGAGCCGAGACTTTTTCGTGCAGCAGTTGTAGATCTAAATCACAAAATACATTTTATCTCGTGCTAAATTGCTCTGCTCTTGACTATCTACTACGCCTGGCCATTTTTGGCCTCCTTTTTTCTATCCTGGATCTCTAGTCCCGTTCTTGGAAGTTACCTAATTTTTTGTGATTCCGCGGAGTTGATCTGCTTCATCCTCTTCATCCCTAAAAACAAGTTGGGTAAGCCCACCACTACAACCAGAAAAAGTTAACTTTTCAGAAAATACAGCCGAGATTTAATGACAGAAAAAACAGGTTGATTTTAATAACAGACAAAACCCCGATAAGCAGTCTAAAAGAATGTAAGTGTCGATGGGGGATTTGAGAAACAGGCATGAAGGTTTGATAGAAAAGGCTAATAAAACAAATTATGAGATAATAGATTAATATTTAGGGTACATTTGTTGGCAGCGTGGTCGACATGGTGTCGGTTCACATTCTATTCATGTCATTCTGTTGTGTCCTTGGTAAAGACACTTTGCAGCACTTTCTCCAGCTTGGTAGTCTTAGCAAGCAGTTCTAAATTAAAGTCATATCTCTATTAAATTTCAACCGGACAGCAATATCTTGGCATCTCCGAAGACAGGTCGGGGCAATTATTAAGTATGAACGGTTTCAGATAGGTTGAGTTGAGGATTGTACAGGGGACAAATAGAAAATTAGACAAAGTAAAATGATTTTGTAGAGACAAGATACGATATTAAAGAAATACGGTGGATTACTATAGAAGGTGAGAGCTGTTGCTTAAGTAAAGGGCTTCCTCTCTTTGATCACGCAGTGGGGAGCAGGAACGAAAATGGAATGAGGATCACTACTGAAGGTAGTTTATCGTAGATGCGGTGAACAAGTATAGCAAAAGTTATTTGCAGCAGTATTATAGATCTGGTTATTACATTTTTCGTAAACTTGCAACAATTTGACTTCAATAAAAATGTTTGCACCAATATTTGCATTGGCTACCAAAAGAGGTGTAATACCTTTTTCCTTCAATAGGCCTAATTTTAATTTATTTTTCATATGTAAACATAAGACCCGATGTCTGAGTTTGATGCTGATCAGATAGGATCAGAAAAGGATTGCTGGGCACTGCAAGCTATTTATTCCATAGATCGCTTTAGTTTTAGTTTATTGCAACGTAATCGGTTTCCTATGTTGTACAGAAGCGAAGTAACCCCATAGCAAAATTTTTAAGTTAAACGGCGTTGACCTACTATACAAAGTAAAAATCTTGTTGATTGCGTTAGCAAGGGAGAGCGAGACTAGTTTAATTTGGCACAAATTAATAAAAACTTCTAAAAAATTTTAGTCTTTTATGGAATCGCAGCGTTTAAAGTGTTTTTTTTAAAAAACAGTTCTTTTTAGCTATGCGTGTAGCAGTGAGTTACATAGTATATTGTCGCAAGTACTACAAGATAAAATACAGCCATAAATTAAAGAGGAAATATCAATTCCTCAAGCTGATTGCTTTTGAACTTTGCGTAACGCCAAGTAGCTATAAAGACTAATTATTTAGCATACTCATGGGCATGCTTGAGATTATTTTTATTTTATCCAGTGATGGCTAAAGTATGGATTGAACGGAGTGGCCGCACCGACTCCCCCTAAACAATGTCAAAAGTGCCCCCCCAAGCAAAATAATGCTTTATTTCTTCATAGTAGCACCATGGCGGTGGCCCACCCTGTCTGCATCTTAAGGACGAAAGTAGAGATATTGCACTCCATTAAAGAGAAGACTTTTTTGCTCTCCAAGGCCTCCACAACGCACTGTAGCTATAGCCTTGGACGTGAGCAAGGCGTTTAACACAGTAAACATGCACAAACTTATACACAAACTCACACTAACAAACACTCCCAACATCATCATCAAGTTCATAGCAAACTACATAAAAGGACGACAAGCATGCACTCAATACAATGGCACACTCTCAAAACTCATACGAATCAACTGGAGTACCGCAAGGTGGAGTTCTATCTCAAACGTTATTCAAAATTTACACCTCTGACATTCCACTTCCCCCAAAAGGCGTACAAATCACAACATATGCTGATGATGACACATTGACACAACAATCACTGCATCTCACACCCAGCACTATAAGGTTCATCAATTCATTCAACCATATCTTCACAAAATATATGAATGAGCCATTACAAATAATCTTCATATAAACACAGACAAAATTACCCAGCTGAACATGGCACAACTCTACCACTTAAATTAACAACCAAACACTCCAAAATTCTTAAAATCACTCTGGACCCAAAACTAACATTTTCACAAGAAAATGGCAGATGATATCTGCTGTCCTTATACGACGCAGATGCTTAAAGGAAGCAATGCCAAAACAAGCCTCAAGCAAACACAATGCGTAATTGCATTTTACACTTTAAATGTATTGCAATAACCAATGCAACTAAAACAATTTTGTTATATTTTTAAAGCTAAACATTTAGAGCTAAATTCTGTGCGCCATTAATGCAAATAAAATCACTGGTGTATCAGGCGTATGCTAAGAAAGGGGGCATCAGGTGAACTGAGGACCTTCCCTATGGAACTATTTGAATAGGTTTCAAAGACGAATAGGCCGACTTCCAAATAAACAAACTTACATTTAAAACTTAAATCTCACAGTATAAAAATTATGCACAAATTAACACAAAATAAACGCTGTCTATTGTTAGTTCCACATGGAGCTGGACAGATCGGATACCGAGCAAGATTTCGACCAGCCAGCATTTTTGGTAAACGTGCAAAAAATCAGCGCTTTAACGGCGAGAAATTCAAATATCGTAAATATTCAGAAAAAAATGAGTCATCATAGAACAAGTGAAATAATCGCAAAATCAAAGTTTTGGTTTTGATCTACTTTTAATTTGAGAAAAGAACAGAAAAGCAGAGTTTTCTTGAGAAACATTTTTGATGTTATAACTATTTTGTGGAGGAACATAAAAATATGATCTGCTTGGAACAGTGGTGACAGCAGATTCTAATGTGATTTCCACCAAACCTTCAACGACGAAAAAGCATAAAGTGTCAGTTTTCATCTTCGACAAAGATTTATCTTGACCAGGACCAATAATAATTGTTCCCATCGCATGCTGAGGTGTGGAGATTCCTTTAGTAAAACGGACTGGATCATCAACTTTACATTTCCGGCCATCTCGGCCAAAGGCAACCTCATTCTCGGGAACGGATATCAAACTTGCAGCTTCAACAACCACCTCTTCACCATTTTGAAAAATTTGTATCGTAGTACTACTGGAGTCTTGAGAAGGAACGTTATCACAAAGTTCAGTTTTGTTATTTAAATTATTTCTATTATTTTTCTTTACCACATTTTTTTTTTTTTTTACATGTTTTTTTTTGGTTTTACTTTTAAAAATACTTTTACTAGTATTATTAAAGCTATCAATACAAGGTTTTGTTTCGGAGCAAACTTTTTGCTTCAATTCAGTTGGAACTCGGAGACCAGATTCCGGAAAGGATTCAGTACGAGCTTCTCCTTCACCAGAAGAATCACCCAGGTTCTTGTTTTGGGGAATTGGTTGAAAAGATTTTGTTGTCTGCAAACCCATCAAGTGTTGATTTTCATCATACACAAGTTTCTCTCCTAACCACGCCAGCAAAGGTCGAACTCTGGGCCTCTTGCTTCGACGAAGGCCCCTCTTTATGGCATCAGGTGATGGCTGGCGGACGATGAGTTCAGGCGGGGACATAAGTTCAAATCGCCTTTCAAACAAGGATGGTTGTTTTTTAAGACGTTTTACATTAGCACCTATTTTTTTGCTTCGATTATTTTGTTGCGTGGTGGAACTTTTAAAATTTGAACTTTTAGATGACGTGGGTTTTAATGAGGTTTTACTGAGAGATTTTTTTCTATTAGTATTTTTTGATTCCAATTCTTTTCTTTGTTTCATAGCATCTTTTTTCGGTTTACCCTTTGTAATTTGACTTTTCTTATTGTGTGGCATGATAGTTGTGGGAGTTTTACTTTCTTTCGAATTTAAACTTTCATCTTTGAAAACAAAAACTGGTTGACTCTCAGCATAAGTGTCTTCATTGTGAACAGTCAAGGATGGCTTTTCACTTTTTAATTCAACGGATTCGTCTGATTGTTGTTCAGTAGACAGCTTTGTATCTGCTGAAAACCTCTGCTTAACATCACCTTTTGCTGATTCAAAATTTGATAGTTTTTTGCTTAAGCTTACAAGTTGTCGAGGTGTGGACATTGGTGGACCACTCTTACTGCTGTCTGGGCCACCTTCGCAATTGATGTTAGTAATATTAGACGTGTTAACATCAAATAATAATTGCTTTTTTCCTTTACTAAAATCACATAATTCTACAGTCTTTTTTTTAGCAATATCTTCCAGAACAACAACCAATTTTGTTTTTACTGCATTAACTGACATTGTTTGTATCTCGGATTGTCGAGCGTTCTGTTTTAGATTTGTTTTATTGCAAACAGGTCCATCAGCTGAAAAGTTAGCATCTTCAGAAGAAACTGTTTTAGTCAACCACATACGTAAACCTTTTGTCTGATCATCATCTGAGTCCTCATTGCTTTTAAAAATTTTTCTTGATGACTTATTTGATATGGGAGAATTATTTGTTCTTTTTTTAGTTTTTCCAGAGACTTTGATTAAGGTCTCACTATCATGGCATTTATTTATTTTTGAATAAGTATTGCTACTTTTGTCAAAATCTTTTGTTTGATAAATATTATCCTTATAATGTTTTGTGTTTTTTTTATTCTGAAATATTTTTTGTGACAAAATTGAATTTTCTGAAATTGTTTTAACTGATTCATTGCTTTGCACTTTATTTAAATCATCATGTCTTGATCGGGATGATATGCATAAAAATTGATTATCACAAGCACTCTGTTCTTCAGCAAGAAAATCTTCAAAATCTTTTGTCATATTAGGGTTGGAAATTTCGTTATTAACAGTTATAACAGTAGAGTTTTTTTGTTGATTATCAAAGCTCAGTTTTCTATAATTATTAAAATTTGAAGATTGCATTTCATGGTTGGAGTTGTCTTTTTTTTCTGAAAAATTTAATTTTCTTTTAATAGATTTGGATTTTGTTAAAGTTAAATCATGATCATCAACAACATCATCAACACAGTTAGTTCTTTCATCAATATATGAGGCATTAAGAACATTTGTCTTTTTCTCTGATTTACATTCAGAATAATCACTATTAGAACTTGATGATGATGGAAACAAATTCTTTATATCATGAAATATTGATACTGGCTTTCCAGTTCTCTTTCCATAGTAAGAACTTTTCCAGTGTCGAGACCAATTTTCCACAACTTTTCGTCCATCTGCAGTTAATGAGCTAGTTTTAATTACATCTAACAAAGAGTTGTTGGTTTTGTTGGCTTCTTTTTTTGAAGCAATTCGCCTTTTAGGCAAAATATAATTTTCTTTTACACTCATCAGCGTTTTAAAATATTAAAAATTATTAAAAATTTTTCTAAAATTTTATTCTACGCATGATTTTTTAATAATATACTTCATTTTTTTAGCAAAAACTTATTATCAGTACAAACAAATTATGTTTTGCTGAACTAAAAAAACAAACTAACTAACAAAAAATGTGGTCAAGTGCATAGTATAGTCAATTTTTCATGCTTTTTAAGCAATTGAGAGATTATGTGTAAAACTGTGCAATGTTTTTTGTGTAATGTTAAGCAAATAAAATACCAGAGAAAATTTTTCTGTTGTCTAATCATATAAAAATTGCATATAGTTGTTTTAAAATTTTTGGCAAGCTTTGTTGCATTTCTTTTTTAAACAAAAAAATGCCCATGTCTGCCCCTTCAAACTGCAATTGGCATAAAATTGTACACACTGTAAATGTATTACACTTCTGTTTATTGCCAGAATTACAACAATTACATGGACAACACTTCCTTCCACATCATTACTTTCAACTTTTTGTTGTGCCATTCTGTTGTATCCTTGGGAAAGACACTTTACGGCACTTTCCCCTGCTTGGTGGTCCTGGAAAGCAGTTTAAAACTACAGTCATATCTCTATTAAATTAGGAGCAGACAGCAATATCTTAGTATCTCTGGAAGCATGTCAGGGTAATTGCCTACCCTACATATTAGCACCTCCATCGCTTTCCTGTGAGTCAGGAGGATAAATATAGAGATAAAATGAAATAAATTAATAAAATAAACTTTGCTAGCAATATAATTTGAATCTTTATTGCATGTTTTATCAGAGCAATCTAATATTTTAGTTTGTTCAAGCACTCACATTACATAGTTGACAAAATGAAATTTCAGTAAACCAATAAAGCTGCTTTTATTTTAATACAATTCAGCAGATTATGCTATAAACACATTAGGATAAAAAAATTTTCTTACTTAAAGAAGAAACAAATTATGCAAATATCTAATACACAATTGGCTGGAATTATTAAAAAAATATTAAAGTATCTTTAAAGATTTTTCAAAAATTTTTCTGGTTGGTGTTCATTCGAAAAGTGCTCAATAGTGTCAAGTCACAACAATAATAATTAAATTATCGGACCATAAAATTTTATTTTAACATTAATTTTATTTGCCTTAACAGACTATTTCCAGTGTTTTGCCTGCCTAGGTTCATCAAAGGGCAGTTAAAAATTTTATGTGAATATCTAATTGAATAAGGTTTTTATTTTTTCTTTTCTTAAAGATTATTGATTATTATTCATTTCTTTTTGCACTTAGTGGATGGACGTGCATAATCTCTGAGTCATAGACTAGCAAATTACCAGAAAATTTCTATTTCAACAGAGGTAAAAAGCAAAAAAACTATGAATAGTAATATAGAAAGAAAATTGAATGAAGTACTCAAAGCAGTAGGCAATATCTCAGAAAGAATTGACAAGCTAGATGAAAAACTAGAAAACTTTGATTGGCACATAACTAAATTAGAATATCTAGTCAAAGAAAAAATCTCTAAATTTCAACAGGAACTTAAAACAAAAGCAGATGACAGCGCTCTGAATAAACTGCATTTAAAAATATGTAAAATTGAACAGCAACAAGTTGATCAACTCGCTAAAGATGTTATGCAGGAGTCGTATGAAAAGTGATTTAACTTACTAATTAATGGAATTGAAGAAACTGACACGAGTGTTTGGGAAAAGCAAGAAACTACCTTACAGCTAGTGCAAGGTTTTATGAAACGTGGTTTGCAAATAAAAGATCCGTCTGCTATAATGCTTGCTGATTATCACTGCTTGCCCCAACATCCGATCCTCAAGAATGGCATAAAGGTAAACCGACCAATAATTATTAAATTAACTAATTCGAATGACAAGCATTTAATATTAACAGCTTGAAAAATTTGAAGCAATTTAATAATGCAAGAAAACTGAACAAGCAAAACTCTGTGTATATTACAAAACATTTGCCCGAGCAATTTCAACTTGAGCATAAAGCTTTATTACCCGCTTTTAAAGAGGCCAAAGCTCTGAAGAAAAAAACAATCTGGAGAGCAGAAAATGGCCACTACTGTTTAAATATAGATAACGTTAAAGTATCTGCAGAAAATGATTATCACTGTTGAATTTTTGCGTATTTCATATATAATATGCTTATATATAATTGTGTTTTGTTTACGTACAAAACAGCTGCTCTTCAATAATATACTTTCAATTGTTTAAGACAAACAATAGTCTGTCGACAATAAATTATTATAATAATTACTATAGCCTATGTACTTATTTGGATATTTATCTCGCCCATTCACTGAACAAATATTTTAGCTTATACAGTAGATTATCATTCTTGCTAATTTATTCAAAAATAAGCTGCTTTTGTATCAGTAAAATCATAAATCCCGCTTTCCTAATAAATGGCTTACATTTGACTGTGCAAATTTGAATTAATGCTTGTCTTACCTGAGACTCGAACCAGTTCTTTTTGTCCTAGTTAATATTGCAACTTGATTACATTGTCTGCCTCACATCAATGTATTTGTTGTTTTCTCATTCTGGTCACTGTTAGCTGGCAACTACTGAGTTTTTTTGCACGACTGACATCATGTGTGCAGCTACTAATTCTTGTGTTTCTGATAGTCAAGCAGTCACCATCAACTTAAACCAACAAAACTTAACTGATTTTATTTCTAACTCTCTTAGTTCCAATGTTAATCCCTGCGACTATTTCGACTTAACTAGACAGAATAATAGTTAAAAAAGATTCCTGTCATCTATTTCTTCATCTAAATATATTTTCGCTTCAAGCACATTTTGATGATTTATTTGATTTTCTTTTACAATTAGACCAGCCCCCAGCATTGTGTATATTTCAGAAACCCGTATAAATATTGAACCTTCTACAAACATTACTATTCCTGGTTATACCTTTATTCATTGTCCTTCCCCAACAAAAGCTGGTGGTGTTGGTGCATATATTTCTGATCATTTAAACTTCACAGTTAATCAAACCCTTAAACTTGGAGTCAACGGTTGTGAAGACCTGTGATTGAACATTAGTTTTCCAAACATAAAATCCTGTGGTTTAGCTTTCAGTTTACAGAATGCAGTGGTCTAGTAATTAAAACATTAGATTGTAATCATTTTAGGTTTGATTCTAGTTTGGAGTGATGTTAGCAAAAGTGACCAATTTTTTTTTTTCTTTAACTTGGCTTTTAGTTTTAAGGTTAATTTAGGTTAGGGTAGGTTTGGTTAGTGCCTATCTTTAACATATTTTCTGCACCATATAACACATTGATTATTGGGGGCATTCTCAATTTTGGGTTTTTTTTTACTTAATCCACACATATGGTGCACCGCATTAAAGGCAAATTCTAAAACATGAGACAAACAGTGAGCACAGTATGTATGCAAACCAATTAGAAAACATTACATAATACATATAAGACATACATAGGGAGCAATAAACTGGCTATTTGGCATATGCTGGGAGCAATAAACCACTTGTCAAATGATCAGTTTATGGCTAGAAACCAAGCTCTACACTATAACTTAACATGAAATCTAGACCATATGAATGAACATGTTTCTTTACTTCAAAACAGTATTAAAGTTCTCATTTAAGTTCAATGTGATATTTTATAGTATTGTTTATTTGGTTATTCATAGAAAATTTTCTGACAGAACACATCTTATAGGATTTTCTAATTCAATACGATTTTTTGTGTAGTTTGAGAAGCCAGACTTGGCCACAGATCCACAAGCCACTGCATGCTGCCAATTGTTTTCTTAACAGTTTTTTTCCTATCACAATTATGACTTTTTTTTTACACATAACGTTATCAACTTCTTTTGCAATAGTCGTCGTCATCGTTTGAAGGGCATCCACTCCAGGTCAGACACAAGCTGGACTGGGGCTGAGGGTTTATCCTTTTACTACCCCAGTCTGCTGCTGGCAGTGGTGTTATTAAGCCAGCATTGAGTTTCGTCATCCAAAACTGTCAGACCTCATGCTCCATGTTGTGCCTGATGTATATAGTACATGGTCTGCAGTTTGCTCAGAGGCGCCACACTCACAATTCGGTGAAGGAGCGAGACCCCATTTGTGCATGGACGAATGGAATCGCCCAATACTAATCTGCAAGCGGCTGAGCTTAACCTGACAATTTTTCACAGAGAGAATTTGTTGCTGCCCTCCAACATTTAAAACCAGGTAAAGCTCCAGGTCCTGATTCCATCTGCTCAGAGCTTATACTCCATGCTGGAGCTGCTTTGAAGTCCGGGTTATGTGACTTCCTTTCTTCCTGTTTGCGCCGACTCAAAATTTCCAAGATCTAGAGAAGAGCGCTTGTGTTCACGATCCCCAAACCAGCAAAGCCCATGGGGGACCCATAGAGTTATCGACTGATATCTCTGCTCTGTGTCCCCTACAAGATCCTCGAGAGACTATCTATGCCCACATTGAACCATTAGTCAATCCACTGCTCCCTAAAGAGCAGGCTGGGTTCTGACGTGGGAAGTCAACTGTAGATCAAGTTGTTCTGCTTACCCAGAACATCAAGGATTCTTTTGAGGCTAAAAAGAAGGCCGGTGCCATATTTGTTGATCTGACAGCTGCTTATGGCACTGTCTGGCACCATGGCCTTACCTGCAAGTTGCTGAGACTACTTCAGGATAAGCACATGGTCAAAATGATTATGGAGCTTGTTCGAAACTGAAGTTTCACTTTTACCACCGGTGACAGCAAGCAAAGCAGGCTACACTGTCTTAAAAACGATGTTCCTCAGGGATCAGTCTTGGCTCCCCTCCTATTTAACATCTATACATACGATCTTCCTCCCATGATTTCCAGAAAGTTTTGCAATAGTGAGAGATGAAAATTGCAAGAAGTTTTGCATCAGTTTATTTATTTTATTTTTTTTATTTATTTTATTTTATTTTTATCTCTATATTTATCCTCCTGACTCGCAGGAAAGCGATGGAGGCGCTATACATAGGGTAAGCAATTACCCCGACCTGCTTCCGGAGATGCCATCATATTGCTGTCTGCTAGTAATTTAGTAGAGATATGACTGTAATTTAGAACTGCTTGTCAAGACCACCAAGCAGGGGAAAGTGCCATAAAGTGTCTTTCCCAAGGACACAACAGAATGGCGCAAGTGGGTTTTGAACCGAGACCGTGTTGATCATCAGTCCGGTGCTTTAACCACTCGACCACGCTGCCGACCTAAAAAAAAATAAAAAAAAAATAAAAAATAAAAAAATAAAAAATATAGATAACGTTAAAGTATCTGCAGAAAATTCAGAATTAAATTTTAATCAAATTTCAAACTTTGGAAAAGTTTTCATATCTTTTTAAAATAGTTTGATCTTTCTGCATGAATTTTGAGTGAGGAAAAATACAATATCAATTTTGAGGGCTTCATAAACAATTAGAGAGAACTTGGAAACAAATCACACATTGAGGTTTTTCTCCCCTAACAGTATTTATACATGTAAACCCATACTGGTACTAACATAATCTATAAGTCATCACACTTTCACTTCTTCTTGCAGCTCATTCTTAAACTAAATAAAGATGCACTGCAAATACATTTATGGAAAACCTAGTCAATCAACTGTGCAAATAAACAGAATTAATATAAGCCTACTTCATTCTTTTCAGTTTATTTAAACTATTGAAATACAAGCTACTTTCAGTTTTACATGTATAATCTTTTTGGTTGTAACTATGATGATTCTCATCAGCTGTTAGCCTATAATCTTTCAGAGACTAAATATTTCCCAAGTTACACTTCCACAAAACATAATGGACACACACACATTATGTTTGTCTGCCATATTTTGTTTTTCCTAATTATAACCATCAGTATATATACAGTAGCAGAGGTGTGCAACCTGAAGCCTGTGGGCCAAATGTGGCCCAAATGTGGCCCACAAAAGCTTTGGTCTTTGCTAGTTTTTTTAGATGTAAAATGGAGCAGAAACAAATGGTTATGGCCAAATGTCACAAAAATTTTATAAGACCTTTTTTTAGGTCTTTACAAAAGGGAAACCAATCATTTTTTTCTACTACCAAATCATCTGAAGACCAAAAAAAGGTTTTCATTTTAAATCTGGGTGACATTTGGGCTGGCACAGCTATAAGCACAACAACTCTGGCCTGCAGTTTAATTTTGTTGTGCATGTTTACCCCAGCAGCACTAAAGGTTGTACACCTTTGATATTTAGTATATAAAGCAAATCTTGTTAACTTTCACTCAATTTCCATATTTAAGGCACTGAGCACACTTAAAGTGTATCATTTATCCCAGTAAAAAAATGCAAAATCTTAGTTTGAGACTAAAATGGCTTAGCAATGCTTTTTTGCAATTTTTTCTCCCATCTTATTCATTGCATGATATACTCTGCATAAACTGTTATTATTTCTTTGCAAGTGGAGATGGTATTTTGTGTGCTCTTCAGTAGCTTAATATTTGAAAGTCTATTTTGTTTTCAGTAGAGACCACATTCATGTAGCAATATTAACTGGTTTTAATAAAGGGGCCACAACTTCACCCAAATCATGTCATAGACATAATAAAACATTTCTTATTTTCTTACTGGAAGAATCTGATCACATGACTCAAGTAACAACAGCTAGCAGAAAATTTTATACAGGCATGTAAACAACAGCCACACATATACCTAAAATATGCTTATCAAAAAAACTTAAAACTTTGGTAAGGATTAAACCCAGCTTGGCTTTTTTCTTATGACTTGGCTATTATACTGCAAAAGCATCAAAGATTGCAAGGAATTACAATAAAACCACAAAACCAATAATGAAACCATCAACGCCAGTGCTTTAACCCTGAAACATGCTATTTAGCACAGTTACATGACCCAATTTCTAAAAATATATATCTCAGTTATCAGTGGGACTTTAACCTGTTATGTTTTAAATAGTTCGAAATATTTAAATTTTTAAATCCAATGCCAAAAACACTAAAATGATATCATTTTTATACTTTATAAGATTGACATAAAGATATTACATCATTAGCTTTTGTTTCAATCAGGTGATTTTGACAGATGAATTAGACTATGTGATATTACGTTTTATTATCACACTGAGACAAGTCACATATGGTTCATGCTCATTGTGCATTCTGTCTAATATGTCTGTGCCCATTCAGAACAAATTTACATAATAATCACTGCAGTTTTTGTAGCAAGAATGTCCAGAAATGCTAAATTTACGACTGAGAAAACATTGAGAATATTGTTAGACATTCCATCTGATGGTTGAAGTGACTCGGAGGAGAATAATGTGGCTAATAATGAATCAAATTATAAAAGTGATGCTGAAAGTGTTGAGGGTTCTCTTAGTGGGTTTGAATACAAGGACAAAAGTACTGAAAATTCTTGAGACAATGAGCCTGTGCCATTGACAAGTCGGGATTCACAATCAAGGAAAAATTGTTTTAGGAGTTAAAGGGTTAAAAATAGCTGGAAAAAATTTGTTACAATCTTTAAAAATGTCCACTATATTTTTTCTTTTACAAAATCAATAAATATATAGACCCAGAATATAAGTTATTACACACCATGTCTGGATTTTGTTTATAAACAAAATAAAAAAGATAGGATTAGTTTGACTCAACACCAAAATAATAAAACACAAGACAGAAATTTTTAGTTTTGTTAAAACTGAACTTTGAATTTAAATATTGATACCACAAAACAATAAGATTAAGATAAACTAAAAACAACACATACTTAATCTATATCAACAAAAATATGATTATACAACAATGTAAATTTAACAGTCTAAGCTTAACTATACATTCATTGTTTTCTTGCAACAACACTAAAATTTTAAAAAACATATATTAATTTAATACATCTAAGTTAATTCTTATATAATGCATTGTAAAATTGATTCAGCTATTACAGAAAAAATTACAAATCCAATTAATACATTGCTTCTTTAAGATGTTTTTTGTTAATAATTGCAAAATGGATTTACCAAGAATAAATATTAACTTAAAATACAAAAAAGGGATAAAGTTAAATGTTTTATGCTCTCTCCACTAAATAAGATAATAACAAGAAGCAGCTTTTATGCAATACAACAACAAAAAAAAACAAAATTAAAGTTATCAAACATCAGTTCAGTTCAGTTTATTCCCATAAACATGAAAAGATCAACTACAATAACAACAAAATACAGGGTGATTCAGCGAAGTGTGCACAAATAAAAACTCATCTTTCGGACTTATAATTAGGTCAAATGAAACAAGTTATATGCTGTGAAGATAGTAAATTTAATAAGCTTTCAGAAAATATACAAGTTATTCAATATAATCCCCTTTGTTTTTGATTACTTTCCGAAGTCGTGGCAGAACCTGGGCACATGTGGCACGCACCACTTCTGGGTCAATTTCGTCCCATGCCGATGTCAATTTTCGCTTTAGAGAGTCCAGATTTGGATGAGAAGTACGGCAGGCTTTTGTCTCTAAAATAGACCATAACCCAAAATCCATAGGGTTCAAGTCTGGTGAAGACGGCAGCCAAAGCTCTTTCTCCCAAAAACCTTTGAAATTGCATCAAACGTCTATAGGCGAATGCTGGAGGAGAAAGTCCTTCCCTGGGTCCAAGCTTGAACTGAGTTGGCCGTGTGGGAGGTTGCACCGTCCTGTTGAAGAGTAACTCCTTGTTCTCCGACTACTTCTTGGACCCAGGGAAGGACTTTCTCCTCCAGCATTCGCCTATAGACGGTCTGGTTTATCTTGACCCCTTCTTCAATGAATATGAGAGGAGTTTTCAGCCCTTTTGATGTTGCGCCTGCCCATACCATTACAGAGGCGGGTTTTTGTCTTCTGAAAGAGCTGCGACGCTCAACTGGGACCATGTTTATGTCTGGAAGCCAAATCCTGTCATTTTGATGGTTATGGACAGCTTGAACAGTGAAAAGTTTTTCGTCTGTCCATAAAACTTGAGGCTGCGTGCCATCGACAAGTTTCTTGACCAAAACCTTTGCTCTATCGAGCCTTTTCTTCTTAGTGGCCTCCGACAAGAGATGTCTTTTGGTGAACTTGTATGGGTAGCGTAAGGTTGTAAGGGTGTAAATAATAAGAAACTGAAATGTTAATAATTGAAAGTTAATAATGGACGAAATATATGTACATAAAACTAAGAAAAGTATTTGTGCACACTTCGCTGAATCACCCTGTATAAAAGTGTCAGATCTACATTTGCTCATGGAAGAGACAGCGAAAAGACCAAAAGGTCATTGAAGTCAGCTGCCATTGCCTTAATTAAATTTGAGAGTAATTACAGTCACAAGTAATGTTTATATATTAAATATATAAATATGAAATATTGACATAATAAAATGAAACAGCAACAACAGCAAAAAAACAAAAACAATAATACGCAGAAAAAAAAACATAACAAAAAAAAAAATTTAGTTGTATAAATTTTTTATTTATATTCTTTTTGAATTTGATGTTTTTGAAATAATTTTATGTGTTGTGGAATTTCGCTCCACATTTTAGGTCCTGCAAATGTAATCATGCTTTTACCTAAGTTTGTTCTTATTGAATGCAGATGGTAATTATTTTTTTTGACTAATTTAGTTTGATGTTTATGGATTGAATTAATGCTGGTGATTGGTTGGGTTTGACTATCAATGTCCCAAATTTTATTAATTATGTTGTACATTGCAATTGTGTGTAAAAGTGTGCGAAAGGAAATGTGCGATTGTAAGGTAATATTGAATGAGTGTGTTGCAAAGCAGCACCATATGGTGGTATGCAAAATAGCTCTTATGATAAAAAAGAAAAAAGCAGAGAAAGTAAAGCCAAAGATACAACGGTGGAAACTGAAAGAGACAAGCTATCAAGAAGCGTTTAGACAAGAGGTGACCAGGATTTTGGGAGGCAAGGATGGTTACCTGATGAGTGGGACAAAACAGCAGAAAGGCTAAGAAAAACAGCTGAAACTGTACTGGGAGTGACATTTGGGAAACGAAAAGGAGACAAGGAGACATGGTGGTGGAATGAGGAAGTTCAGAAGAGCATAAAAGAAAAGAAAGAGGCAAAGAAAGCATGGGACAAAACAAGCAATGAAAATACTAAAAAGGTATACAAAGAAAAGAAGAGTAAGGCAAAGAAGGCAGTTGCAATGGCAAAGGGACATGTGTATGATAATTTGTATGCTAGATTGGAAACAAAAGAAGGTGAAAAGGAGTTGTACAGATTGGCTAGGCAGAGAGACAGAGCAGGGAAAGATGTAAAGCACGTGAGGGTTATAAAGGATGAAAACGGTAATGTGATGGTAAATTCAGAAGCAGTGTTAAAGAGATGGAAGGAGTACTTTGAGAAACTGATGAACGAGGAAAATAACAGAGAACCTAGGACAGAGGAAGCAGAAGTGGTTAATGAAGAGGTAAATTGTGTCAGTAGAGAAGTAAAGAACGCACTAAGAAGGATGAAAAAAGGTAAAGCAGTTGGACCAGATGAGTTGTCACTAGAAGTTTGGAAGTGCATGGGAAAGATGGGAATAGAGTTTTTGACCAGACTGTTCAACAGATTATTAATGGGTGAACGGATGCCAGAAGAATGGAGAAGGAGTGTGCTTATCCCAATCTATAAAAACAAAAGGGACGCACAGTGCTGTGGAAACTACAGAGGAATAAAGTTAATGAGCCACACAATGAAAGTATGGGAAAGAATTATTGAAACCAGGTTAAGGGATAGAGTGGAGATCAGCAAACAGCAATATGGATTTATGCCAGGAAAGGGAACCACCGATGCCATGTTTGCTTTGAAAATGTTAATGGAAAAATACAGGAAAGGTCAAAAAGAGCTACATTGTGTATTCGTGGACCTAGAGAAAGCTTACAACAGGGTTCCACGGGAAGAGCTGTGGTACTGCATGAGAAAATCCGGAATAGTGGAAAAGTATGTACAACTAGTACAGGATATGTATGAGGGAAGTGAAACAGCAGTGAGGTGTGCAGTAGGAACTACAGAAAGTTTCAAGGTTAAGGTTGGACTGCACCAGGGATCAGCGTTACATCCATTCCTGTTTTCAGTGATAATGGACAGGCTAACGGATGAAGTAAGGAGAGAACCACCATGGACAATGCTGTTTGCTGATGATATTGTGATTTGCGAAGAGACCAGGGAAGAAGTGGAGCGGAGATTAGAATTCTGGAAGTATGCATTGGAAAGAAGAGGGATGAAAGTCAGTAGGTCAAAGACAGAATATCTTTGCATAAATGGAGGAAATGATGACGAAACAGTGAAAATGGAGGATACAAAAGTGCCAAGAGTAAAGGAATTTAAGTATTTGGGATCAACAATGCAAGGAAGTGGTGGTTGTGAGAGGGAGGTAAAGAAGAGAGTATAGGCAGGATGGAATGGATGGAGAAGAGTATCAGGAGTAATCTGTGACAAGAGGTTACCAGCTAGAGTAAAAGAAAAGTGTACAGTTCAGTGGTAAGACCAGCAATGGTGTATGGACTTGAGACAGTAGCAGTCACAAAGAAACAAGTGGAAGAGATGGAAGTCGCAGAGATGAAAATGCTGAGGTTTACTATGGGAGTGACAAGAAAAGACAAGATTAGAAACGAGTACATCAGGAGTACAGTTAAAGTAGAACGGTTAGGAATGAAGATGAGGGAGGGCAGGCTGAGGTGGTATGGACATGTCATGAGGAGAGACCAAGAGCATGTAGGAAGAAAGATGATAGAAAGAGAAGAGGGAGACCAAAGAGAAGATTTTTAGATGTGGTAAAAGAAGATATGAAGGAAGTTGGTGTGAAGGAGATGGACATTGAAGACAGATGTGGAGAATGATGATACGCTGTAGCCACCCCTGACTAATGGGAAAGGCTGAAAGGAGAAGATGTTGTACATTGCAATTGCCACCTGCAATTTATAAATATCTTTAAGTTTTAGTAGTTGCAGTTTTATATATATTGGGTCAGACCTGGTTCTGTTAGTGCTGTTTGTCATAATTCAAAAAACTCTTTTTTGTGTAGTTATTAGTGGTTGGAGAGTTTTTGAGTTAGCCTTTCCCCAGCTGGTGATGCAGTACTTTAAGTGAGGATATATTAGACTATAGTATACCATTTTTAAAGTTTTAATATCAGTGTACTTTTTTAATTGAGATATGGCCCATGCATATTTCTGCTGTTTATGATTAAATTGGGTCATTTGCTGTAGTGAGATACAAATTTTTTGTCAGCCAGTTCTATTAAAAAAATGTAAAATTTGACAGCAAATAAATGAATTGATTTTAATTATTTCCCATGCACCACAGGAAGTTCTTTGAATGCAAAGAAATGCCACTTTGCAAGAAAAATCGTTAATCCTGTATTTTAGCGCAGTAAACAAAAAAATTTTTTATGAATCCTGTTGCTGAAAGGGGGATTCTGGGTTAGTTTTTATTTACTGTGCTGAAGTACAGGATTACTGAAAAACCTTAAGGCAAAATTCTAATCTTTCAGCTTAGCAACTAATTTATCCTTTTATGATGTAGCTACATGATTAAAAATCAAACCACCTTATTTTGTTCTTTGAACTATTGATTCTAAATGCTTTCTATATCATATGGTACCTTTGTATAATTTCACCAAAATAATAAATGCCTGAAACTATGCTGACACAATGCAACAACAAGTTTGGCAAAATTTTCTTCAACTTTTTTCATATGCAAGTTTGGACCTAAAGTTGTTGGATCATATAATCTTCTTATTGCCATATTCATATAGCCATAATTTATTTAAATTTATTTTAAAACTTAATTAATTAGTCGGCAGTGTGGTCAAGTGGTTAAAGCACTGGACTGATAATCAACATAATCTCGGTTCAAAACCCACTTGCGCCATTCTGTTGTGTTCTTAAGACACTTTATGGCACTTTCCCCTGTTTGGTGGTCTTGACAAGCAGTTCTAAATTACAGTCATATCTCTATTAAATTACTAGTGGACAGCAATATTCTAAGGCCTTCTGGCAAAACATTAAAAAGCTTAAGAAATCATGTCCTTTACCAGCTGCAGGTGGAGGTGCCTCAGGATCCCAAAAAATTGCAGAGATGTGGAAAAATCATTTCAGCAACCTACTTAACTCTGTCGAAAACGATGAGTATAAAGAGTTTGTTTACAACAATATTACTTGTAAAAATAGTTATATGAATTCATCCCAGTACATGTGTGATGTTAGTACTATTCAATCCTTAATGTGTAAACTGCCTTTTAAAAGTGCTGTTGGTAGTGATGGCATTTCTGCTGAGCATATTTGTTTTGCTGATTCCACTGTTGCCCTTTACTTAAGTTTATTTTTTAATATGTGTATCCTACATGGCTATATTCCTAAACCCTGCATTAATACAGTTATTGTACCTATTGTAAAATAAGAATGGTAATCATCAAGATTGTGGTAATTATAGACCTATAGCAATTGCAACAGTTGTTTCAAAGCTGTTTGAGCAAGTCATCTTAATTAATATTAAAAATTTCTTAGATACCACTGACAATCAATTTGGTTTTAAAACTAAGCATAGTACAGACATGTGTGTTTTCCTACTCAAACAAGCAATTTCTTATTATATTACTCGTGGTAGTCTAATTTTCTGTATTTTTCTTGATGCTTCAAAGGCATTTGATCGAGTAAATCATTATTTGCTTTTCCAAAAGTTAATTGTGCGGAATGTTCCAATGTGTTTTGTTTGTTTATTAATTTACTGGTATACTCAACAAAGTATGCAAATTAGATGGGGTAGATGTTATTCTTTGTTATTTTTGGTAAATAATGGTGTTAGACAAGGTAGCATATTAAGTCCATATTTTTTTGCAGTCTACATAGATGATCTATCGAAAGAACTAAACAAAATAAAAGGATGTTTTGTTGGAAAATCTCTTGTTAATCATTTATTATTTGCTGATGATCTGTGCTGTTTTTGCCCTAGCATTCATGGTCTTCAACGTATCATTGATGTATGCCACTCGTATGCTTCCTCTCATAATATAATATTCAACTGTCAAAAAACACTAGGCTTATCTTTTGCATCTAGCAATTTTAAATTAAATATTAAACCTAATGTGGTACTTGGTGATTTCAAGATACGGTTTGTAAATGAAATTAAATACCTTGGGGTATTTCTTAACTCCAAGTTATGTGATGATAAAGATATAAATAGACAAGTTCGTTATTTATATGGAACTGCAAATAGGTTAAAAACATGCTTTTACAAGTGTTCGACGAAAATAAAACTCGTGTATGTATGCATGTCAGTTATGGAATAAGTTTTTGTCATCTAGTCTAAAAAGAATACGTATAGCCTACAATAATTCTTTTCGATTTTTACATGGATTGCCTAGGTATGTAAGTGCCCGTGAACATCAGGTGTTGAATAACATTACAACATTTGATGCAATTCGAATAAAAATGTCTTGCTCTTTCGTTTATCATTGTTACGATTCTAATAATAAATTAATTTTTTCTTTAATGACCTCGGAATGTTTTATTAAATCAGCATATTATAAATACTACAACACATTGGTTTATTTACAATAAATTTTTGGTAAAATTTTTTTTTTCAAAGTGTTGTTTTTTTGTGTGTGTATCTCATTTTGTGTAGTTTCTGCTATTTTTGCTTTTGTTTTGTTTTTTCTGTTATGGACTGGGAGTCTGGTTTAAATAAATAAATAAAAAAAAATATATATATCTTGACATCTCCGGAAGCAGGTCGGGGTAATTGCTTACCCTATATATAGTGCCTCTGTTGCTTTCCTGAGAGTCAGGAGGATAAATATAGAGATAAAAAAATAAAAAATAAAAAGACATGATCCAAGCATATACTGAAAAGTTGCAAACTTAGTTGTTCATAAGTGGGATTATTTTTTATGTTTATTAGTTTGGCATGATTATTAAGAGCAATAAAAAAGTTTACAAAATCTTTTCTAGAATTGCCACGCTCTTTTTGCAAGACAAGACAAGACAAGAAGTTTATTTTTGTTTGTTCAACAAAAAAAAAATTTTTTTTTTTTTTTCAGTAAACACATTTGAAAAAGAATATTAAGAAAAAGTCTGATTGAATATAAATTTGTTTTAATTTTACTTAAACAAACAAGACAGTGAAAGACCATTAAATGGTCATGAAGTCAAAAAACTGCCCTTTTTTTAAAATACATATTTGAGAGTAAAAAACTAAGTTGATACAAAAGCAATAAAAAAAATAATAAAAAAATAAAAATAAAAAAAAGCAAAAAAAAAAAAAAAAAAAAAAACACACAAAAAAAACTATTCACATTATATACAAGTAATACATATTACATTGTTACAATAAAACAAAAAAATTTACATATTTGATGGTAAGTAAAAATTTTTAATCAATATGCTGACATTAAAAAAACACAAAAATAAGAGATGAGAGAAAAAAAAAATATATATATGTTTAGTGTCGAAAAAGCAATTTTAATTAACTAGAATAATATTTCACATGCTTTTATGGTGCATATAATTTTATGTAAGTCACATCAGAGACTAAAATATTTAATACAATTTTAGCAAATTATTTTTAAATTGCTTACAGAAAAGAGGTTTAGGGTATAATTAAAGTTTACGTACGTAAATTATTTAAGCTGAAAAACAATGGAAAAAAATAATATCTATGTTTATTATCTATATGTACAGCAAATTTAAACGGGATAAATAACATGAATCATATTCAAACATTGTTCAAAGTATTTTCCATTGACAACCGTTTGTCTATGTAATTGTCAACCATATTGTCGTAAGTAATTTTTTTCGGTGAAACTAACCCAGGATCTTCCCTTAAACACCTAGATGAAAAAGAAAACAAGAGGAACGAAAATTTTTAGAAAGTGACAGTAATCAAAGGGGATTTGGGTTAGTTTCATATTCTTTTTTCCATCGTTTTTCAGCTTAAATAATTTACGTATGTAAACTTTAATTATACCAAGGTTTAGATAAGTTTTTTAGCTCAAAAGGGATTTTATTCCAAAGTTTTACTCCAGTGAAATTGCAGTAAGTTTGGCTACAATGGAAGTTTAATCTTTCCAAATAGTAATTTTGATTACTAATTGATCTAGTTGTGTAAGAGTGGTGATTTTTGGCTGATTTAAAATAATGATTAAAATTTTCAGGGAGTCTATTATAATGATATAAGTATATAAATTTTGCCAATTCAAGTTGATAAATATCATTAACTTTTAGTAAACTCATTGAACTGTAATAGGTATTCATTTTAATGCAGTCATTTATGGATTTAAACTTGATATTACAAATTATTTTATTTTGTGCTACTTGTAGTTTATGTAGTATTGTTTTGTTAGTATTACCCCATGCAACTATACCATATTTTAAATGAGGATAGACAAAGCTATAATAAATCTTAACAAGAATTGATTTATTGACAAAATGTTTCACTTTTGACAGAATTCTGGTTGCATTAGCAAGCTTCCATAAAATGGAATTTATTTGATTTTGCCATTTTAAATCTTGATCAAATACTACACCTAAATATTTTGTGGAGTATGAGTAGGGAATTACATGTTGCAATCAAACATATTCTTATTTATTCAGTGTTAAAGCATCTCTGACCATGATATTCGTACTTCCACTTAGCACATAAGTTAATGAGACAATTACAAGCACCAATATATTATAGACAAAATAAACTCAAGAATTTTCTAAGATTGAAAAATAGAAAACAATAAAAATCCCAACACTTTTGCAAACAAACTTCAAATATTTTTAAAAAATACTGTACTAATTAACAAGAAAAAGATTTTGATTCATAAAAACAGCCAAAAGGCCAAACGCTAAATTTGAAAGCCAAATTTCTAAAAAAAAGCCAAATTTCTCAGATTTGGCCTTGAAAAGGCCAATATGCCAACTGTGGCACCGGTACCTGCCCTATCCTAACAAAAGTTGATGTTTTGTTTTTGAAAAATTTGTTGGCGGGAAAAAGTTTTCCGAAATTCGGATTCCAATGACAGAACCGGGTTAACTCAAATAAAAATCATAGATATTTCCTAATATATATCCTGGGCTAGTGGTCGGCAACCAGTGCGCCGTAGGACAAAAAAAGGTAAGTTTGGGAAAAAGGAAATCTAACATACTGTTAAAAATAATAAAAAGTTTCTTTAAAGCAGCAATCAAAAAGCTTTAAAAAAATCAATCTCCTTCTCATCGCATAAAGTAAAAACTTTTTTTTTGGTTATCAGTGGTCTCCCAGGGTCATTTTGCACCCGACATGCAGCACTTGCTAATTTACATAAAATCATGCCCTTCAAAATTTAGTCAGGATCAAAGAAAGAAAGAAAGAAAGGTCTTTATTTTTCTATCAGAAAAATTTAATATTATAAATTAGTTATTTTTTACAATTATTTCTACACCGCAGGTATAACTACGTAATTTACAATTTAGTTCAGTTTAGTTTTTTATTATTTCTGCTCCGCCACATCATCAAAATGCAACAAATTATTAAAAAATTTGTAACTTGCTTAAAGACGGGATCAGAAAAAGGAAGGTTAAGCAACAAAACGAGTTGACGTTGTGTTGTGACTTGTTTATTAATGGTCGAGTCTAATTTGAAGAAAAACTGATTGGAATGAGAATAAAGAAGAAACAAAACTAGTTGTTCTAAGACAGCGTGGTCCAACTACGGGCCCGCGGATGGGATTTGTGCGGCCCGCGGAACAATTTTGCACAAGTCTTGTCGATTACAAGCAGCGGCAACTTTTTTTTGAAGAACGCTATGATTTTGGGACGAAAATAGGAACTGTCGTGATTCGTGTATGCTTAATGCGTGGTTGCAGCGTGCTTGCCTTATGTTTGAGTCTATGTTTTTATTTTATCGTGTCCGCTTCCCATAATGCTATCGTGTGAAATTTTGCAACAGTGTTCCTGTGTCCCACGGTAAATGATTAGGATTTCGGTGATGCTTGCTATATATATACGGACGTGGCTGTATACCATTAAGGAGACAGACAATAAACTATAAGGAACGTTACGCTGCTGTTTTGGGACGGAGATGTGTAATTAATTAATAAATTCTGTTAAAATAAGTTTTGCATGTGATATTGTGTTAGGGTTAGTTCAAAACCAAACTCCTAGTCCTAACATTTTGGTGACCCCGACGGTTTTTGAACAAAGGTAAGAAATAATTTTATTTTTTTATTTTATTACTTTCTGTCGTGTTGACCTATCGTATGGTAATTATTTCGCCATGGTTTTTGCTTTGTTATTCTAATGACCAGTCGGCAACAAACTTCTTTAAGAAAGTCTTCCAAACCTTATCTTATAAATACGCGTGCAACTAAGCGAGAAATTGATTCGAAGCCTATTCATAACATGATTGAAAACTCTGCTGAATCACCGTCAAATTCCGCCGATGACCAACCTGGTTTCTCCGGGCAATCAGCCGATGAAAAATCATTTTCTTTTAACAAAGATAGTTTTATTTCAAAATTTAATTTTAAATTGCCGCCTTTGTGGTCACACGATGCGGATAGCTGGTTAGATTGGTGTGACGCTAAATTTAATACTGCTGGTATAAACGCGCCAGTTTTGAAATTCATGACAATTTTAAAAACATTAACCACCGGCCAACTTGAAAAGTTATATGATATTCCAAAACCGCAAGATCCAGATTGCTATACGAAACTGTGCAATCAGATAAGGGCTGAGTATGCAAAAGACGATTCTGAAAAACTCGACATTTTGCTAAATAATTTAACATTGGGCGATCGATCTCCCATGGATTTAATGTGTCATTTATTAGCCGCTTCCGGCCTTGAAGAAAACCCCTCCCCTCAATTCGAAACTATAATTAAGGACCGATTTTTAAAAGCGTTACCCGCTAAAGTAGCTGCATGTAGTGGCAATTGGTTTTATACAGATTTAATTGGATTAGCAAAATGTGCAACTGAGTATATGAAAGCAAATAAGCGCTATACAGAGGGTTCAACTTCTTCCGACAATTTAAAAGACACCACGGTTAGCAGCATTTCTAATCGACCTCATAATTCTCAATCATATCGCCAGCCATTTCGTAATTGCTACAACAACCAAAAAACAGGTAATTTAACAGCACCAGGAAATTCGCGATTTCAAGGCCGAGATTATACTTATTCACGCACCGGAGGTTATATTTGTTACTTTCACCGAAAATTTCGTTAAATGGCAATTAAATGTGAAGGACCTCAGTGTAAATTTTTTGACCCTCGCATACATTCCAATCGGCCAATGAATCATTTAAACGCAGGAGGCTGGGAGCAAAATCTGCTGCATTAGCTTTTCAGCCGAATTATGGAACATTCTGCAGCAAACAACGTATTTCGTGCTTAAATTCGCATTCTTTTCATATGCCGCGAACTACTCGAAATTGCAAATTGTTGATCGCGTATGACTTTATTAACAATATTTCTTTTTTAATCGACACTGGCTCATCGTATTCGTTAATTAGTACTTCTAAACGTGAGCGTAAAATTAATCCAGACCCTACTGTTTTATATTCTGCCACAGTGCCACATCCAATATTATCCAAACGTATGGTAAACAAACTTTAAAAATTAATTTTAACTCTTCTGTCGACTATACTTGGGACTTTATAAAAACTGATTTAAATTTTTCGATAATTGGACTTGATTTTTTGAATTTTTATAAGCTTACGGTTGATACCTATAAACGCTGTTTAATTGATACTCGTAACAATGCTGTTATTAACTTAAATCCCTGTTACTGCAAACCTCCGAGTGTAACTTGTGTCTTGCCAAAACAAAGTCAATTTCACGATATTTTAGCCAAGTATCCCAATGTTGTAACACCGACTTCTAGGTTTGAGCGTCAACCTGTGAATATTCAGCACGCTATTGTTACGAATGGTGAAATTGTTAAAAGTAAATTAAGACGTATGTCACCAGAAATGCAAAAAGTTGTTGATGAACAAATTAATGAGTGGTTAAGAGATGGTATTATTAGTCGAAGTGATTCTCCTTTTGCTAGTTGTTTACACGTAGTGCCGAAAAATCTGGTAAACATCGTGTCTGTGTTGATTACAGACGTTTGAACGCCATTAGCTTATTAGAAGCTTATCCAATTCCGCCTATTCATTCTTTATTGGATAATTTATACGGTAGTCGCGTATTTTCTGTGATCGATTAAAAAAGCGCTTATCATAATGTTCCGATAAGGCCTGAAGACCGACATAAAACCGCATTTATAACAAAATCTGGTTGTTATGAATTTAATTACATGCCCTTTGGTTTAAAATCTGCTCCTGCAACTTTTATGCGCTTTGTTCATAAAATTTTATATTCGACAAATCCTGAATTAAAAAATCATACTGAAGTTTATCTTGACGACATTTTGATTCATACAAAAGATTTGGAATCTCATCAAGCAATATTTGATCAAATTTGTCAAAATCTTAGTCGTTATAATTTAGCTATTAATTTCCAAAAATCTATTTTTGCTCGTGAAAAACTTAATTATCTTGGTTTCGAAGTAAGTGCTGATGGTTATTCTGCAACGGATGAAAAGATCAAGGCTATTGTTGAGTACCCCCTTCCGAAAACATTTAGAAGTCTTTCTCGTTTTTGTGGTGCAGTTAATTTTTATCACAAAACTATTGAAAAGTGTAGTGAATTATTACGACCGTTGTATGAGATGCTAAACTCAAACCAAAAGCGACCGAAAAGCACGGTTATTCAATATCGGATCAGCAAAAATTTTATTTTGAAAAAGTTAAGGCTGCTGTTGGTAAGAAAACTGTTCTATCGTACCCAATTCCTTACGTAGAAATCTTTTTGTCTACAGACGCAAGTGATTCTTGTATTGCTGCCACTCTTTACCAATTTGATCCCAGTAGGAAGTTACGTGTGCCGATTGCCTTTTTCTCCAGAAAGTTAAGTAAAGCACAACTTAAGTACGCAATTTTTGACAAAGAAGTTTTGGCTATCTACAAAAGTATTAAATTTTTTAGATATATGCTCGATGGACGTCATTTTACCATACTTTGTAACAATCAAGCAGTAGTTCAGAGTTTGACAAAGAAAAACAGTGAAAATTTTTCGACACGTATTTTACGCCAATTGCAATACATTTCCCAATTTAGTACGGATTGTCAATTCATAGAAAGCGATAAAAATGTTGTTGCTGACGCACTCACTCGCGCAAACATCGCGCTTATTTCCGATCTACCAGATGCGTTAGATTTTGAAGCAATTGCCGAAGCGCAGAAATCTGACGCGGATATTCAATCTTTATGCAATAGAATTACTTCTCTTCAACTTAAAAGTTTGCCTGTTCGAAATTCGCCAAATTTTATATTATGTGATGTCTCTCAAGATACGCCTCGTATTTTGCTTCCAAAAGCCTTTCGACGTAAAGTATTTAACATAATTCATTCTCTAAACCATGCCGGTATTAAATCTTCACGATACCTAATCAAACAACGTTACTATTGGCCGTCTATGAACAAAGATATTAAAGACTGGGTAATGCAATGTTCTAATTGTCAATTAGTTAAAAGTAAACGTCATACAAAAGCGCCTTTTGTAAGTTACCCGATTGCCACAGAAGCTCTCAGTGAAATAAATGTTGATTTAATCGGGCCACTTCCTGAAAGTCGTGGTCATCGATATCTTTTTACTATATGCGATCGCTTCACTAAAGCCTGTTTTGCGTTTGCACTTCCAGATACAAAAAGTGACACAATTGCTACATATTTTTTAAATCATTATATTGGAATTTTTGGTGTGCCAAAAGTGCTTATCACAGACAATGCTCCATATTTTACAAGTTATTCTTGGACTAAATTTATGAGTTATTTAGGCATTCATCACAAGCTGATTACTCCTTATCATTGCCAAAAACAAGAGTTTAGTTGAAAGATTTAATCGATATTTGCGCACTGCTTTACGATGTCATGACAACAATGGTGATTAGTTTGATCATTTAGGACTTTGTCTTTTAGGAATCCAGGCTAGCTATCATTCCGCTTTAAATATGAGCAGAGCTGAACGGCTTTTTGGCAAAAAGATACAATTGCCTTCTTCTTTTTTTGATGAAACTACGCCAAAGCCACGTTTTGATGATCCAGCTCTAACGAAATCTTTAATGAATTTTTTTAGCAACAGAAGCCCTGCTCCCATTAACACTGAAAAACGCTACACTAATTTTCACGTAGATAAAAGATTGTTCACTTGTCCAGCAGTATATCTTAGAGTTGATCGTGTGAAAAAAAGACTTGAAAACTCTTTCACTGGACTTTTCAAAGTTCTTGAACGCTTTGATAAATATTTTATCATTGAAACTTATAAAGGTAATTCCAAGATTTCAATTGATCGCTTAAAACCGGCTTACACACTTGACTTTGTTAATGATCGTAAATCTAAGAGTACAAATAATAATGATTCTTTTATTTCAAGTAGAAACAAATCAACGTCAACTTCTGCGGCAACTGTGACGAAGGATTCACGGAGACAGCCGTGCGAAAACAATTTATATTTTACAGATACTTCCGACAAATTCCACTCCGACTCATTCGACATCGATCAACGGGATCCTTTTCTTTCGTCATACAACATACCAGCAAAGAAAACTACTCGATCCGGTCGAGTAATCAACCCACCCATTCGCTATCAAAGTTAAGAACCATATCTTATACTACTTTTCTTTCTGCTTTTCTTGATTGTTATTATTATTATTTTTTTTTTGATGGCTCGAAGTTTTCTCTTGCTTCTGTTGATTAGGCATTTTCTTTTTCATCATTTTGATTTCTCGTTTGCTTCATTGTCAATTAGAGCGTATCTGTGATATTCTTTCTTTTCGAATCGTTTGTTGTTGCATTGCCAGTTAAAACGAACTTCTAATTTTGTTTCTTTTCAACGTTGGGCAAATTAAACCCGTCTGAACTTCTATCATAAGCATTAGGCAGACCTAGTTTTGCGATTCGGCTGGTGATGTCATCACACAACTCACCTGCCAACCAATCAACGCAACTGTCTTGCCTACGTTAGCTTTTGATAACGAAACGAAATTTTCTCTCTTACCTTTGTTTGAGTATGGACGCACCCAAGATGGTAAACCCGGGATAGGCCAACTTGTGAGTCCAAACTTTATTATCCAAGGCGAGCATCGTATTATAAATATTATCACTCTGGGAGAACTGTTCTCTTTTAAAGACATTTGAGATTTATTCTTTTTTCTCTGTAAAAGATTTTTGCAGATATACATCAAGCCGTGTCGGAACACATAACGGTTTGACCGATTTAAATTCGTTGCTTGCAACTATTGCCCAGACTGCTCTAGATAGGGGTAAATTACAGCAAGCCATCTTCTCGCTTCAAGCAAGAGAAGTTTACGACGCCAATTTTTCTGTTATCACAAATTCTGTGCGTCATTTTGCCCGACATACTTTTCTTTTAGCCCTTGAAGAACTTTCCACACCTTTCATAACCATCATGCTTATTCTAATCCAAATTTTAACAATAATGTGCATTTTTTTTGTGTGTGTGTGTGTCTTGTTTTATCATACTGTCGTTTCTTTTATAGCTGTTATATAAATACATGCTTAAATTCAATTTTTCAAAGTGTATTACTTTATTTGTATCAAACAATTACGCAGATCGTTGTCGCTTGTGTTTGTTTTGCAGTGCTCAGCCGTCATCATCTTGCACAACACCGCCACCTCACGACCATAACGTCACAACTTCAAACAAACATCCGAATTGCACCAAACTTCATTTACAAAAGACGATGTCATTTCAACGACTTTCAAGAAAATAACCGAATTGGAATCAACTACTATATTGAAGATGCAAGCGAAGATATCAAACAGTTCCTATTTCTCGATGAAGGACTTTTAACACTTACTTCCAACAACTTGATTGTTATAATTTTCTTAACTGTTGAATAGTTTCAAAAATACTTTTTACTGTTGGATGTATTTGTGATGCAATGTCAATTTTTATAATTTTGAATTTATGTATAATTATATCAAGCTATGGATTGAAAACTACATGTCTCATTTTAATAATATTCAACAATCATAAAATATAATATATCCAAGGTGATTTAAGATTCGTCAATAACGTTATATTGGAAATAGAAATTAATATTGGAAATATATTGGAAATATTTTTATTTTTGGCAATATATATATACTGTCTTAATGGTGCGATTCAAAGTTATTTTCACAAACATTTCACTTACAATATTATTTCACAACACATACACTTCATCACTTCCATATTTCATGTTTTACATATCACACACACAACCCAACATTCCCATATTATGTTTTTAATGTTTTAGTGTTTGAATTACTGGTTTCAATTTGTAATTTGATTTGTCCTACAACTAATTTTTCAATTTCTTAATAATTTTTAATTATTTTGTATTTCTGTATTTTCATTTTCAAATTTGCGTCCACAAATTTTTTTGCAACTAGGGGGAGAATGTCGTGATTCGTGTATGCTTAATGCGTGGTTGCAGCGTGCTTGCCTTATGTTTGAGTCTATGTTTTTATTTTATCGTGTCCGCTTCCCATAATGCTATCGTGTGAAATTTTGCAACAGTGTTCCTGTGTCCCACGGTAAATGATTAGGATTTCGGTGATGCTTGCTATATATATATGGACGTGGCTGTATACCATTAGGTAGACAGACAATAAACTATAAGGAACGTTACGCTGCTGTTTTGGGACGGAGATGTGTAATTAATTAATAAATTCTGTTAAAATAAGTTTTGCATGTGATATTGTGTTAGGGTTAGTTCAAAACCAAACTCCTAATCCTAACAGAACTTCGTAGATCGATTCCAATTGAAGACCTTTTTTTTTTTTTTGGAAAACACCCTGATTTTGGGACAAAAATAGGTGTTTTTAGCCGGCTGAGGCCCGCAAACTCGAATAATTTTGAAAAGTGGCCCACAAGAGTGCAGAAGTTGGACCACCCTGTTCTAAGAGATAAAAAAAGAAAAAAACGCCGCGCAAGTTCTACTCGCGGGAACAAAACCAGCCCAAAATTTTTTGAATTTTTAAAAATTTGTTAAGATGCTTGAGAATAACTTAGTTTCTTTTGAACCGAATACTTTTTCTCTAAAACAAACTCTGTTTCTCCCAGAAACTAACTCTCACTCCAATCGGTTTTTCTTCAAATTAGACTTGACCTGAATTAATGGTCGAGTCTAATTTGAAGAAAAACCGTTTAACAACCCAGTAAACATTTTTCATCTAGCCAACGTTGGCGAAAGGCAGTTTTCCAGCAGCAGAAATGTTGGCAAGATGATGGCGTCCAAAGTTGGCCCAGAGTCAAGTGCACCAAAATCACATTTTCCGCCAACACTGATAATTTGCCAGCGTTTAGCCAACTCTGAAATTCCAGACGCTGTAGAGCGTTGCCTAACTACGAATGACCAGCGCATGCTACTGCAGCTGCCCAACTACTTTAGCAATCTTACCAACGTTGGAAAAATGCTAACAACCAACATTGGCCTAGAGTTGTGTGAAGTAAATTCTACTATTTCGCCGACCTTTACCCTACGTTTGCTCAATTTTACCGCCATGCATCATTACCACTGTAGCGAATTTAACTAACGAACCGTTGGAATGTTCCACTTAGCTTCGTGCTGGTCAGGTGACGGTTACTCGTTAAGTTGCTTGTAACAGATTGGACGCGTCCGGCAGTTGACGATTGATCAGTTTGGAGTCCGAATGATGCTACTTGATATTTGTATATAAATTTTCATTTGTGGTTTTATAGGGACGCAGTTGCTCTATTCGTCCTCTTCCTTCATGCTTTCGAGTGCGTTGATTGCGTGTTGGTTGACGTTGTTTGAACGACGATGGACGTTGGTGATGAAGCCAGCATACATGGGCGTCCCGTGACCAATTTCCAGGGTAGGGTAAAACTTCTGGGAGGGGCAGAATTTTGCGAAAATGCAGTTCATATAGCGAAATTAAAGTATTTCTTAATAAAAAGTCAATTTCCAGGGACCATATGCCCGCTTTGCCCCCCAGCGGACGCCCATTCCAGCATAAGTAATTAACTAAGAACTATTTTTAATTCAGCAAATAGAAACGCTTACAAACAAATTATTAATAAAAATTTTAACTATTTCAAATAAAATTATGCGCATATCAAATGGAGCATTGTGCAACACGCACCGGGCTCATGCCGCTCAAATAAAATTGATTCATATAGACTTGAACAAAGAAGAACAAAGTTACATTGGCATTTTGTTGGCAGAGTTGGCAAATAATTGGCAGTTTTTCCGACTTTTTACTGTCATCCAAAACTGTTAGTTCAGCTTGAGAATTTTCGTTCGAAGATTTAAGTGGTGGTATTTTAGCGAGTTGTATATTATCAAAAGATTCTATAACATCTTCTTCACTTACGTTTGGTGATGTTGTGATGGATTTAGGAGGTGCAATATCTTCGTTATTTTGGATTTGGTTATTAGGTTCTAATGGAGGGAAGTTCTCATTGTTCTTTTCGATTGGTTTTTTATTCAGCTTCATTTTGGTTAGAGGGTGAAGGAAGTGTGGTTGACTTGTTTTGGGGGTCGATGTTATTGCTTTAGCGTAAGTGTGTTTTCTTGTGTTTTGATCAGTAGGATTTTGAATTTCTTTTATTTTGTTTTTTTCTTTCTTTTTTGGGCAGTTTTCAATTTCGTAGGATGTTTCTTTGCAATAGTTGCATCTATTTTTAGGGGCTTCACCATCTATATTGACTGAAATAAATCTGTTCCTGAAGATTATAGAGTCCGGTATTCCTTTTAAAATTTTCGATATAAAGGTGTAGGTAGGGGTTATGAATGAGGGGACACTTCTTACTCCCAAATGATGTTAGTTGAGATTCGTATATTTACGTAGACTGCATAGAAATCTTTTATTTGTGGTTTTATTAGCGATGTAGTTGCTATATTCGTCCTAGTCTTTCATGCTTTCGAGTGCGTTGATTGCGTGTTGGTTGACGTTGTTTGAACGACGATGGACGTTAGTGATGAAGCCAGCATACATGGGCGTCCCGTGACCAATTTCCAGGGTAGGGTAAAACTTCTGGGAGGGGCAGAATTTTGCGAAAATGCAGTTCATATAGCGAAATTAAAGTATTTCTTAATAAAAAGTCAATTTCCAGGGACCATATGCCCGCTTTGCCCCCCAGCGGACGCCCATTCCAGCATAAGTAATTAACTAAGAACTATTTTTAATTCAGCAAATAGAAACGCTTACAAACAAATTATTAATAAAAATTTTAACTATTTCAAATAAAATTATGCGCATATCAAATGGAGCATTGTGCAACACGCACCGGGCTCATGCCGCTCAAATAAAATTGATTCATATAGACCTAAACAAAAGAGAGCAAAGTTACATTGGCATTTTGTTGGCAGAGTTGGCAAATAATTGGCAGTTTTTCCGACTTTTTACTGGCATCCAAAAATTGTTCGAATTTTTTTTCAACTATCAGACCACAAAGACTAACATTTTTTTATATTCTTTTTAAACGTTGAGGCATAACAAAAACATATAGGCTATCCCTCATCAGAAAATGCTCTATTACTTAACAATCAAAGCAATTGAAATTTCATCAAGCAAAGAACTGTAGCAGAAGTACATTACTTATTGTCGCTGTTTTGTAAAAAGCTTAGATCAATATTTAACACAAACAACTGGTAATGTCATTGAATAAAAAATTTTGGCCAACTTCTTACCAGCGTATCACCAACTTAATCACAAGGGAGACAGCCAATGCTGCCTTCAACGTTGGCCCAATACATTACCAGCAGCTGTGAACACGAATTTTACTAAGCAGAGAAACAATGTCAAAAAAGCTTTTTTGAGCGTAAATTTAATTTTTTTCCACTTTAGTACTTAACGCAACAAATAGAACAAACCAGAACTCAAAAATAAATCATCGGCAGAAAGTTGTCATTGCTGGTTAAATGTTGGCAATTTTGCCAACTTTCTCCCAACCCAGCCACGCTAAAGCCAACGTTGGCCCGATGATGAATGTTTACTGGGAAACAATTCAAAAACTTCAAAAAAATTCTTTTAGGATCAAATTAAAATTGTTTTTGTCACAATTGTAAAATTGTCACAATTAACCATGGTGGTTTAAATTCTTCACTCTTGCAGGCCACTTTTCAAAATTTTTCGAGCTTGCGGGCCTGAGCCGGCTAGAAATTATTTAAAATCATGGCGTTCCCTAAAAAAGTCTTCACTTGGAATCGGTCTCGGATGTTTGAAAATTTCCGAACGGTATGGCGAGTGACGGATATTCAAAATTAGGGGCCCGAGGCAAGGATTCCCAAAAATTTGTGTTCTCTAAAAAAAAGAGCTTTGATCTCGTATTTCCTTTATTTTTCCCAAAATCATGGTGATCTCTAAAAAAAAAGTCTTCGCTTCGATTTGATCTCATATTTCGCTATTTTTCTCCCAAAATCATGGTGATCTCTAAAAAAACATATACAACAAAATGAACTATATGCGGTATTTTAATGGGGGCTCCCTAAAAAAAGGGAAGGGCCCGAGGCAACTGCCTCAATCGCCTGACCCGATATCCCCCACTGGATGTGGCAACCCTAGACTCTGTCCCGTAAGCTCGCAATGCCTTGTTATAGAAGGTTATCGCTGCCCGCGATTGATAAGACTTGAATTGTGTTAAATTGTTCAGCGGGCCACATAAAATTACGTCGCGGGCCGCGGTTTGGACCACCCTGGTCCTTTTATCACTAACCACTCAACTATGCTCCTTTTATAAATTTCAAATGATAACTTATGCAGTAGTTTACAAGTTTGATTGCTGCTCAAGAATTAGTTTTTTTTCTATAAAATTTTTAATATTCTATTAAGTTTTTTATTACTATTTTATCCGAAAAACAAACAGTTCACAATATTATATTTACGTTGGATGTCGGCAAGATATTTAAGTTTGATATCACTTTGACTCGGGAGCAGAAAGACACGAGTTTCATGCTCAACTACTTATACGTAATTTCTGTTGTGGCGTTAAAAAAGGAGCTTTACCGCAAATTTCTCAAGGGATTCATCATCTTTTAACTTCTCAGCATAATCAATTTAATGGAACCCTACTAATTTCAGTCATAGTAACGTCTTTACAAAAAGTGCGCATTTCTGTAATTCCAGATATCGGTAAAAGTAGATAAAACTTGTTTATTTTTAAAAATCAAATTAAATTGAAATCCATGAATAGATAAATACGTGTTTTGATTTTTACAGCTTGCGTGCCATTTTTATTTTGCCCACTGATTGAATGTTTTTATAAATTTTATAAATTTAAATGGCAATCTGAAACAAGTAAATAATTGCAAGTTTTAAAATTTAAAATTTTTAAAATAATTTAAATAATTTGTTTAAAATTTAAGCTGTTGCATTAAAGTTGTCTGCAGAATAAGACTTTGTCCGCGCACCTACAGTAACAAACGTTTTACTTTTTAAAATTTTACATATAAGATATGAATAAGATTTTATATAAGTTTTTCTAATTAGTTTGTTTTTATGCTTATCATTCTTACAGATATATCACTGTATCATAAACAAACATAATTGAAGATGATGCTACTCGAGAACAGGGAATAATATCTTTTTTTACAGAGCGAGTCAAAAATGACAGTTTAACCAAAATACATTTGCTAAAATGAGAACGAAAAAAGTCTAGAAATCACATATTTTTTTTATGTGAAGTTTTTTTTGGTTTCTTCAAAAAGTTACCGTAAGCAATTTTTCGTAAAACTAACCCGGATCTCGCTGCGGTTACTATCGCTTCTTGAGAGATCCATTTTCTCTTGGTTTCTTCATTCATTCATGGAGCTGATAGGGGTATTCTGGGTTAGTTTCACCAAAAAAAATTGCTTATGGTGACTTCTTGAAGAGACTCAGTTTGTTTATTTTTTGGTATTTGCCTGATCGCACATGCTGTTTTTATTCAAAATGTCCAGCAAAGACTAAGAAAAAGCTTGATTTGTCAATCAAGGTTGAAAATGTTGATGATGTCAATGAAATAAGACCCTGCTTAATTTTTCAAAAAAAAGTATTGTAATTAAAATGCAAGAATTTTTGGAACAACAGATGGATCATTGAATTTCAAGAGCTGTGACCTTTGTATCAATGGTTTGCCATCCCTGCTTTAGAAGAATCATAACAATTCACTTCATGTTCAATTCTTTCTATTAAGATTTATTTTTTAAAGGATATTTACTAAACTGTAGTCTTACGGTATCTATCTTTGTATTAATCTGTTATTCCAAAATTGAAACAACTTAATTGTTCATGTCCTTATGATTTGTTTTGATTACACTCAACTTATTCAAGTTAAACAAACTTGATATGAAGAAATTATTTAAAAGAAAGAAGAAATCTTTAGGTGATGTTGGAAGTTTAGCTAGTGGGCGATCTGCATCTGGTTATAATGTTTCTCCAAAAAAAGATTTGCATAAAATCCATAAAGCTGCTTTTGATAATGATATTGCTAAACTGAAGTCTTTATTAAAACGAGAAGATATTAATCAATTAGATAAAGAAAACAGGTTAGTTATGAAATGTTTTTTGGTTTCCTCAAGAAGAGACCATAACTGTTGTTTGTTGATGAAACTAACTCAGAATCTCCCTTACATCACTTGGGAGGCAATAAAAAAGAGACCAAGAGAAAAAAGATTTTAAGAAACTATAATAGCCACAAGGGGATTCTGGGTTAGTTTCACTAACAAAAATTGCTTATGGTTGTTTATTAAAAAGACCTATTTTTTTTAGATTAGTATGATGTAGTTGCAATTAAATAAATATTTATATTTGTTTATTTCAATAATAGCAATTACGGATTAAGAACTTATATCTGACAAAATTTTAGGTTTTATAAGTTAACAAAATTTTTATTTTTAGAACAGCACTTCATCTTGCTTGTGCACAAGGAAATTTAGAAGCTGTGCAATCTCTTGTCAGTCATCCTCAATGTAATTTAAATCTTTGTGACAATGATAGACGTTCAGCTCTTATGAAATGTGTCCAATGTCAATTTCAAAATTGTTTGGAAGTATTAATTAACAAAAGTAAGTTTATATGTTTGAAATTTCAGTGAAACCAACTGGTTAATATGTCTTTTTTTCTAAATGATCGTGTAACTTTAGGACTGTAGTCTTTTTTATACAATATACATTGTGATGTAAGTTGTTAATTACATGTTAAACATTGAGACTTAGTTCCTGTATTTTGAAAGTTTAGTTTTTAATATTAATCTGTATGGCAAAATTCAACTTTAATGATAATGGCAAAATTAAACTTTATTTTCTTGTTTATTGAAGTTGATATACTTTCAAATACAAAATAATTCCATAAACACTTATTTTATTTCTGCTTTACTGGTTCTGGAAAAGAATGAAATAAGAGAAGGTATATAATTTTTCTTACACTAAATGTTGGGTTGGATTTCAAACTTACCCTCAACTCATAACTCATAATCAAAATTGTGGAGTCAGAGGCCAATTCAAAATCTATGTATTCAAAATTTTACAATTTCAATTCTGACTCCAATTCCAGTTATTCAAAGTTTTATGACTCCAACTGCCGAACATATGAAAAACAATTTCAACTCCTGACATCAACTGCAGTGCGTCTGAAAAAAATGACTCCAGCCTAGTCCTTGTGGCTTTGAATCCAACTCCACAATCTTGGAGGCCTCATTTTACATAAAGCAGAGTCTCAAAAAACAATGATAACTCTGAATCCAGCATATCTAAAACAACAACAGTGACTCCCATCTTCATATCTAAAAAAATGACTCTCGACTTCAACAAATTTAAAAATGACTCTGAATCCACCCTAAAATATGCAACTCTAATGACTCTAACTCCCACTTCACAACCCTGCTCTAAATGTTCTTTTGCCATTCAAAAGCATTGCTTGTCATTTGAAAGGGGATCCACTCTTGGTCAGTCACAAACAGAACTGGGGCCAAGGGTTTATGCTTTTACTACCCCAGGCTGCTGTACTGTCCAGATCAGATGTGGCAGTGATAATGTTGAGCAGCATTAGGTTTTGTCATTCAAAACCATCAGACCTCATGCTCCATGTGGTGCCTGATGTATGGGGCATGTTGTTAGCACATCATTTATGGTTTGTTTAGAGACACCACAGTCACAATTTGGTGAAAGAGCAAAACTCCATTTATGCATGGATGAATGGAGTTGCCCAACACCAGTCTGCAGGCAATTGAGCTTAACCCAAGCTTTTTAGGGCAAGCTCATTTCAACAGGTCTGAAAGCATGGAGCCTGGTTATATGTATGATTATATGTATGAAAGCTTTACTGGTTATACAGTATGTATGAAAGCATGGAGCCTGGATGTATCTCCACAGTATTCTGTGTTTCATCTGTAATTTCTCCACTGAAAAGTGCAGATGCCAAGTCCACCAAGGTTATTTAATAGATTTCATGCAGCTGGCATAAACAGGCATCTATATCTTAGTTTCTCTTGACAAGCATCTGAGAACCCATCTAAAAGACCAGGCAGCATATGATCAGGGTCCAGAGATTCATGATAAGCTGAGAGTGTTGCATCTATTTGGCAAAGCTCAGCTAGCTGGATGCCTGAAAGTATGGGTAGGTGCTCTGTTGGAGTGTGATGCAGACATCCAGTGACTATGTGCAAGGTGTCATTCAAGATACTGTCTAGGAAACAAGTGTGAGTGCTGTGACACCAGAAATAATACTCAGCTGTTGAGTAGACCAAAGATATGCGCAGTGTCTTGGCACCAACATTCTATCCTGAGCTTACAAATCACATCAGCAGTGTGACATGCAAAGATAGTTTTTTGCACAATGCCACTAGATGGTGACAGAACATGAATGATATGTCCAGTTTTACCATGAGATGAGTAGGAGTTGGACAAAATGGTAAGAATTTATTGCTGTGGTAAACTTTTAGCTCCTGTTTGACCTTTTGGATATTTAAATGAAAGGCTGCTTTTACTGTTGTAGTGTGACTAAGCTTTAACCTCCAAGTCTGGAGATATGCTGCAAGTGTAGTAATGTCTTGACATAAAGCCCCTCCAAGTCCTTCCAGTTTCTGGAAGACTGCAGCAATGTTAGATCATCTGCATAAGCAAACTTTCTGGAAATCATAGAGGGCAAGTAATATGTCTTAAAAAGAAAGGGAGCTAAGACCAATCTCTGAGAAATGCCATTTTTCAGATGGTATAGCCTGCTTTGCTTGCTGTTGCCAGTAGTAAGGGTGAAACTTAGGTTCTTGACAAGTTTCATGATTATTCTGACCATGTGCTCATGTGAAAGAAACCTCAGCAGCTTGCAGGTGAGGCTCACAGTGCCAGGCAGTGTCATATGCTGCTGTCAGATTGACAAATATGGCACTGGCCTTCTTTATAGCCTGAAAAGAATCTTCAATGTTCTGTGTTAACAGAACAACTTGATTACGGTTGACTTCCTGCGTCAAAACCCAGCCTGCTGTTTGGGGAGCAGTGGATCAATAATTGGTTTGACACAGGTGTAGATAAGCCTTGCAAGGATCTTGTAGGGGATACAGAGCAGAGATATCAGTCAATAACTCTTTGTGATCCCCCAGCTTTCATTGGCTCTGAGATTGCGACTACAAGTGCTCTTTTCCAGATCTTATAAATTTTGAGTCAGCAACAGCAGAAAGAAAGGAAATCATGTAACCCGGACTTCAAAGCAGCTCCAGCATGTATTATAAGCTCTGGTTAGATGGAATCAGGGCCAGTAGAACAAAAAAATGTGCACTAAAGTTGAGTTTTTTTAATTACACAAGCTTTTGGGGGCGACTTGCTCCCTTTGTCAGAATTTTGTTGTGACTATTTGTTGTGACTTTTGACATATTTTAATAGTTAACATAGCTTTTCCTGCTTTATTCTTCTGATAAGTTTTATTTGCAATGTTTCAACTCAACGTCAAATTTACTTGACCTGGTTTAATATTTAAAAATTTTTCCCAAAGTGCCCTACTTAAATTAAAATGTTTCTGTTCATAGCAACATTACTGGCCCGCTCAATCGCTTCTGTCTGCTTAGAATTTTTGTTATGTTTTGTGATGGAAGTGTTGGTGTAAATCGTAAAAAGATTTATCAAGAGCCGCAGTTGAAGATCACTGGTCTATGCTAGACATAGCATTAAAAACCGGTTTTTGTATCACACAAACCCTAAAAGTTTGTTGGGTAACAACTGAAAATATTGCACCGACTAGCTTTAGTTAGTGTTACCTTCATATTTGCTGAAGCAGTGGTTCTTAGCCTGTGTGCCGCCGGCCGAAAAAACAAGTCCATTGCTCTGCAACCCTTTTTTAGAGAACACTACTTTTTAGGGACGAAAATCAAGATCTGCACTCTGGTCCAAGTGTGGCGCGAATTTTGTAAAGGTCCCAAAGTGTGCCGCAGGTGCGAAAAGATTGAGAATCACTGGACTAAAGCCAGCAAGTTGATTCTCGCAAGAAAAAGGCAGTTGACTAACTCGCTTAAGCCCTCATCGACAGAAAAAAGTATTAATAGTATGATCCGCAAGGCGATTGCAAAAATGCAAAAATTTATGAAAGTCGGGAAACTCAAATTAACGAAATGAGCTCGGGAATAAAGACACGAAATGCGAGAAACCAAAGCGGCGCATCAAAAACTAGTAGATTTGGTTTAATCCAGACGTAGCAAATTTTAATAGGCGAATGTCCGTGCTCATATAAACATTCAGTTATGCATAAAACGTAACTAGAATTGTTATTGTGACAGTTTAGCTTATTGTTTCTTGACGTTCTACCTGTTCAGAATTCTCGTGAAATTAAGTAGCAGCAAGATTAATGACGAAAAACAAGACAAAAATAAATCTTTTCAATCCAATTCTTCAAGGTTACTCGCACAACTTTAAAAATAAAGCATCACCTGAAAAAACTTAATTTGCGCTGACGAGATGTATGACGTCATTGTGATCATTGTCATCAACGAACAAAGGACCCAACGGGCGTTCCGCGATGACGCAAATCTTTCGCTTGCGTTCATAAGATTAGCAGTGGACTAGATCTGATATAGACAAACTACGGCCCTTCCCACTATCCAGCCCGCCAAACATTATCTTAATTATGACGTAATACGGTAGCGTTTTTTCAGTTGAATTATAAAAAAAATAATGGAAACAAATGCATTGTGGGAGTTCATCCAACCCGTCGGTCAAATTTTTGAAAAACATTCTCTGGCACAACGAAAGTTTGCCCATTCCTACACAAAACAATTGTGATGCAAGGATGTGCGCTGTGCAGGTTGTACCAGCCCCTCTTTGATCTGGTTGCACCTCTGAAAGTGTAATGGCGAGATTAATTTTTACTATATTCTTCCATTTGTATTAATTTATTTTAAAAATAACCTATAAGAATATATATAGTTATGCAAATTTATATACAAATTTTTATGTCAAATTCAAGGCCGAAACTTTTTTGTTTTTTAAAACGCATTTTAAAATAAAAACCAATTAAAACTTAAAATTTTTGGGTAAAACAAACTTTTAAAGGGAAACACACCAAAAAGTGTAATATCTATCACCATCATGTGCTATTGTTTACCCCAGGCATGCATATTTATGTATTTTACATATCTCTTTATAGTATTTTCAAAACGTTTTCAGGCACATTGAATTTTTCACAACACACTATTTTACAACTTTTTGTTTTATCTGTGTTAATGGATTTAATTCGTTTTAAAACATATTTAGAACTAGTAAATTATGCCACTGTGAAATAAATATTTTATATGGAATGAATAGTTTAAAATTAACAGAAATATTTTCTAAACAAATGGTTGATTTTGGTTTAAAATTTATCATGCTCATGGCAAAAAATTATTTATGCATTTATCTGATAGACCTATGTAGACTGAATTCGTCTGTTTATACCTTGCTCGATTTGATATTTTTTTCAAAACAATTAACTTGTGTAGGAGCTGACGTCAACTTGTCGGATGTCAATGGGAACACTGCCTTGCATTTGGCGGCAGCTATTCCAAGCATAGACGCTTGTTGTTTGTTACTAGACAGCAATGCAGATACTTCTCATAAAAATAAGGTGCAGTAAATGCTTAATCAGATTCTGTTTACTTGCATATAACCAGGGCTACCGTTTCGTACTTATTTTATGATCATTGTCTTAGAGAATTCTAATGTATTTATTTTTAAGAAAAATGCTTATTTTGGAGTCAAGTGCTTAGTTTTCATTAATATCGTTTTAATTTTTGTATAACAGTTTTAGAAAATATGCTTATTATAAGCTCCTCGCTTTATATCTGTAAAAATGAGGTCGTTTTTGGGTTAAACATCAAATAAAGACATTTTTTAGGATTTTTTCACTTGATGTCTACAGCTCACAAGTAGTTTTTAATTTTTACTTTGAGGAAGCAACGCTGCTTATTTTTTTCTGTTCAGATGGTAACTTTGCATATAACATATAACTTGGATATATTTTTAGATAACAACGAGAGACACGTTTCCCGTTCCTTTCTAAAAATATATTGGGAAAAATTATATAAAATGTAAATATAAAAATTTTTAGGACCCCTATATTACTGGTCTAAATAAATAAAAAAAGGCGCTGAATTCTCGTTTGCCGAACTTTTTGCGCCGAATTATCGTGGACCGCACAGAAGGTTGCTGTTTGAGAACGTTTCCTTCCGCTTGCTGTCCTAATTACATGTACTTACCAACTTTTTAATTCGAATTGTAAACAACTATATACTGTTGATTTAAAATCAATTTCTCAAAAAGTGCTCAATGATAGGGTTAGAGCGAGATATCTTGAACTAAAATCACTCAATAAAAGCAAAAAATTGTATTAAAACCGATAGACATTCTAATTGAATAAGATGTCTTGCTTGACCCCCTTCAACTGACGATGCTGTGTATCTTGGAAGTCAAATTTTTTTGCTTTTATTGAATGATGTTATTTTAAGATACCGATAATTTTATCATTCTCATGCACCAATTACGACAACATAAACATTTGTTTCTTTATAAACGTTCAGGAAGGTTCGACTGCATTGCACATAGCGTCATCTACTGAAGGTGCTGAAAATGTGATTAGTGATTTGATTGAAGATGGAGCTCTTGTCAATGCTGTGGACAATAGTGGAAAGTATGGTTTGATGTTTTTCTATTTATTTTGAATTATTGCCGTAAATTTTATAATATGCAATCGGAACAACGCACTTCTAGCGTAACTGTGTAAAGCCTACCGCTAAGCCCACAAGTCATGGTGATGATCCGATGTGCTGACCACAGCGAATTAACTAACACGAATGGAAAAAAGAACGAGCGAACTCTTAAATAATCCAAAACTACTGAATACTAAGCCAGGTCCAAATTTGCAATGAGTGATAGATCCATTGTAAGATACATAGACAGGGAAAATTAATTAACTGTTTTACATGTATTGTGATGGTAGTACCGGGTTCAACTTGTTCTTTTTTCTACCCGTGTTAGTTAATTCGTGTGGTCATCATATCGGAACTATCGTCATTATGACTTGTGGGCTTAGCGATAGGCGTTACGCAGTTACGCTAGGAGTAATTGGTGTACATTGTAAACTTCTTTTTAGTTAGCGAGACTTTTGGTGGCGCAAAATCCGGAGGTTGGAACTTTGGCAACCCTTTTTTAGGTTTTTAACTTACACTGCCGGAGTCAACATTAAGCTATCTGTAATGTCTCGATAAGTCTTTACTGGAACAAAAAAAAAGAAAACTGTCGATGCTTGCTTGTTTATTGGCTCGGCCATTTTTACTTGTTTACATGTTAATCAGATATGTTTGTCTAATTTTTTCCTATACTTTTTCAAAATTTCTTTGATTCATCAAAGTCGGCTTTTCGTTTTTGAAACTACTTTTTGTAATGAAATAATATTTCAATGAATATTATTCTGCTGTTATGATCTTTCTGGACTTCGTACAAAGTCGTCAACATGGCAGAGTGCAGTTTGCATTCCATCAAACCTACTTCATTCAATATTTGTTCTGGCGGCATTGTTATATTTTATATATTGTAAGTCTATTATGGAAATATACTAAGCACCGCCACACAACTATTGGCTTCGTTCTTTATTTTTTTTGAAATTTTTCTTGTTTCTTGCCTAGGAACTGTCGCAGCCGAGATTTTATAAATTTAGGGGAACTTCAATAGTAGTTAAAATTCATTTGATCTTTGTTGTTAATTTCTACGTGATGCGCACTTATTATTAATATATATCAATGTCGTCTAAGATTTGTCTTGCTGTGCTCAGTAGCTTTAATAGAATGCAACTTAATATAGCTAGTTGAAATTGTGAATCTAACATTAATTTCGGTTGAGTAATTACACAAAAAACTAGAAGAGTTTTGATTAGCGGTTATTTGCATTCCACCTTTTAAGGCCCGTTTCCACTACGAGCGTGGAAAAAAGCATTCTTTGTTTGTTTTATTGATTTTTTTTTGCGCTCGCTTCAATTTCAACCGCTCGCTTCAATCAAAGATCAATAAAAGAGAAAAAGAATGCTCTTTTCCACGCTCGTAGTGGAAACGGGCCTTTAATTTTAACCGCTCGCTTCAATCGAAGATCAATAAAAGAGACAAAGAATGCTCTTTTCCACGCTCGTAGTGGAAACGGGCCTTTAATGTGCCAGTGACGAATTGAATTATAAATTTGAATCACCGTTGGTTCCGCTTTATTCGGACACTTTGATCGAAATGGGCAGGTCCAGATTAACGAGAGATATGCAGCTCACTGTAAAATATAAGAATAGTTAGTATAAGAGTATCCCTATCTTACTATACAGCAATAGCCAATGAAAATGTTCAGAAAAGCAATCTTTAGGAATAACAAAGATCATTATATGCAACACACTACAAGCATTGAACACTTTTTTCCCAAGGATTTCTGTGCCATCGCTGACTAAACTAAAAAAACTGATGTAAATGAACCTTAAGGCCCGTTTCCATTACGAGCGTGGAAAAGAGCATTCTTTGTCTCTTTTATTGATCGTCGATTGAAGCGAGCGGTTAAAATTGAAGCAAGCGCAAAAAAAAATCAATAGAACAAACAAAGAATGCTTTTTTCACGCTCGTAGTGGAAACGGGCCTTTATGGTGTGTAAATAATAAATAATAAACCGAATGGATTGTGAAGTTTGTTTCCTATTTTTGTTAACAATTTAGCATTATCATTTCATTCTTACATCACAATGACTCAAAATTGCGGTGCTATAAAATATTATGCGACAATGAGGTTTGTCCGATTAACAAGAGTCGTTTTATGCGATGTTAACTTTTGTTCCGTTCTTGGAGTTTTATCCGAATAAAGCGGTTTTCCGGGTTTAACAAAAACATAAATTGATATAAAACTAATGTTATTTATTAAGATCGTTAATCTTGTACATAGAAAATGCAACACACAATTTTTTTTCAAGTATATAGCACGAAGAACTGCAAATAGCAATTTTCTAGTAATCGTTTGAAGCAAACTCAAAATCACAGCATTACTCCACCTCTTCAGAGTTTTCTTTAACTTGACCATTAACTAAGATCAAGATTCTCTTCGTGTATAACGTTCCAGATTCAAACATGATCGCGACTTGTTTGGTTGCTCGACGCTGTGGATCTTGATTAGGAAGACGTCAGTTTTCACCTGATAGAGAATTTCAAAAATTTTGACAAAGCTAAACTGTAGAAATATAATGATGATGATTTGAGAAAATGTGACATCATTTCAGGACCCCCCTCATGCTTGCTGCTAGCCGCGGCTTTCTCGACAGCGTTCGTATCCTCCTCAATCAAAAAGCGGACGCGAGTGTCAAAGACTCCCGGGGCTGGTCCGCGGATGATTACGCGAGCATGAATGGGCACCACCCGTGAGTTCGATCCCCCATTCTCTTGTTCGGTTTCATTTTTATTCCAACGTTGTTGTTATTAATGAGAAGATTTGTTGGGTTTTTTAAACATAAAAAATTTTTACGTTAGAACCACCCCGAAAACTAATTGTATTCTTTGAAGTTAAATAAAAACTGTCTTACCAGGAATAATGTAAAAAGATGTTGCAAATGTGAAGACTCATGATGAACGCAATCCCACAGAACTGATTTTAATCTTGTCACGATGTCTCTGACGTTAATTCGTCGAATGGTCATGGTAATGATTTCAATTTTTACTATCAAGTGATTGTTGTTTCAGAATATCTATGATTATATTTGAGCACTCGCAAACACAGAAGAAACCCAAGAGTTACCAGCCATCCATGGGGGATCATATCTACGCTACTGTTAATAAGAAAAAGCCTTCAGCCCAACCAGCAGCTTTTTCCGCCCGCTACGACGACGACCTAAGTATATTTTATTTTGAATTGATTTAGAAATATTTTTATGTCGGTTTTGTTAATGGCGATTGGCGCCTTTGCTGCATGTTCCAACAAGGGAATATTTTTTATTAATAATTTCGCAGTTAATGATGCTACAATGCTTTTGATAGTATCATTAACGAACTTTGTAGTCGTTAAAAGCCCGTTAAGTGAGCTCTCCACTTGAAGTGCTGCTAAGTCAAGTTGTTCTCATTGAACCAAAAAACTTTTGCTAGTGTTGCCACGCGGCCGCTCGTAACCTGTGCAAGAAGACAAAGGTTTATGAATTGCATAAAATTGTAGCTTTGCCCGATCTAACTCGCTCTTATTGGTCATAAATTTAAAAATAAAATATTATAATCACCATATTTGTCATTTCAACTTGCTTAAAAACACGTCGTTAAACGCAAAGCAACTGTCAGGCGAATTGCCTTATCTGCTTTTATAGGTTCAATATGCTACATTTTTATTTATTTTGTTTTTTTATGGCATGAGTGAAATAATTTAGGGCTGCTTGTCAAACCATTGAGCACAAAAGCAAGGTTATGTGTTCTTTCTAAGGACCAAACAACGCGAGCAGTTGGGAGTTAAATCAAAGTCATAATCATTCTCGGCCGCTTCTGCTGTTACAGCCAAAGAAAAGTTTCGTAAATTTTGTTATCTACTTTTTTACTCTGTGTGCGTAAGTTTTCTTTCGTGCAACCTTTAACTTTTGTTAAAAATTGTATCCACCAGCGAAGAAAATACATGTGAAAACTAATTTGATATAATTGAAATGGCAAACAAGAAAATAAAAAAGTTTAAGCTTATTATTACCCATAAGTGAAATGTTCTTTCTATTAATAGTTCTGTAAAGTCAAGTTTGTATTAGCTCAAAACTTTAGAATTGAATTTATTGCAAATATAATCGAAAATAATTTTAAAAAACGCACATTTGCCATTGTAACGGTCCGTCGATTCGAAATATCGAAAACTAACATTGTTAAAAAGCAATATCAAAAAGTTGTCGATTAAAGCGTGCTTAGAAGAATAGTTGATTGTTAGCTTTTTCTTAGTTTGGAATTCGGACAATAGGACCGGGGCGGGTAGTTTGAAAATTAAAATAAAAGTTGAAAAGAATTTTCTGGATTGGCTGAAGTCAACCATACCAAAGCTGCTACCACACTTTAGTTATTTTATTTGGTTTAAAATATAAAATTTATTAAATATGAAGTAAAAATTAAGGCTTTGATTATGGCATACAGTGAATGTTTGTTGATCTCAGCTTGTCACTCATTCGTAAACCTTCCTTGTTGGATTAAAGTCAGGTTCAAAATCACACGTGTTAGTTTTCAAAAATTTACATCAAAAATATATGTGTGTTCACTGTGCTTATAAACTTTATTTGAAAAGTTTGTTAGTATTCGTCGTTTGTATTTGATTGTTTGTCGTGTGTTTATATTTGATTGTTTATGGCAGGTCTCTCGGACGATTCCAACAACAGTCTACCGAGCAGTAAATCGGAAAATTCCGTAGCGCAGGTAAACGTGTTTCAGTGTATCTGAGTAGCAACATCACTTTGCTTTTTATTTTGGTTCGGTACACTTGCATTCAATTCCCTTAATCCAGGGATGTCCAACCTGCGGCCTACTTAAGGTTTTTATGCGGCCCACTGCTTACTCAAATTTTTTTAGTTATATTTTCATATAGCCGTATCGAATTCGATGTCGCTGCTGTCATATTAACGTATAGGGAAACAAAGTAAATACCTGAGTTGATTGCTGCGTCGAGTGACGTTCATTGAACCGACCAAGTCGGCCGTGAACCGATCTATGAAAATTTTTCTGGGCAGAGTTTATCATAATGACGCTGGCCCCAAGCATCATTTTTAGTATTCTCATTGCTTTGCGATTAAATCAATATTGAATATGTTGTTTCCAAACATTTTTTTACAATATCAAGTGATAGCTGTTAATGACTTATTGGTAGTAAAGATAGTAACTTTGAACTAATGCGGAGTGCTTTGGAATAAGATTACTATAGTAGGCTAGTAGCAGCGATGCTGCTTGTGGTAAAAAAGAAAATCCCGCAGATTTATTAGGAGGGTGGAAAGAGGATCGGACATTTTTAGAGTTTGGTTCAATCGAGGAATTTAACATATGGTTGGGCTGAGAGTTTCACTGCTAGCCAAAGAAAGCGTCGTTTCTAGTCGGCGAAGCTCAGCTGGCTGGATGCTTGAAAGTATTTGTAGGTTGTCAATTAGAGTGGGACGCAGGCATCCAGTGTCAATGAGCAAAGCGTCATTACAGAAAACCGTGTACAACGCGAGTGTTAGCGCTGCGACACCAAACTGGTGCGCAATACTCAGCTGTTAAGTAGTCCAGAGATAGAAAGCTGTGCACCGTGTTTTAACAGCAGCATCTCATTCTGAGCCTGAAAGTTGGTTTAGCAGTGTGACGCGCTAATATAGTTTTTTTGCTCAATACGGAATGTGAGCGATTTGTCTACAAAATAAGTGGGGTTGAACAAAATGGTAAAAATCTAATGCTGTTGTAAACATTTAGCTCACGTGTGGCGTTTTCGTTATTTGAATAAAATGCTGTCGTCACCGTCGTGTGACTAAGCCCCTCAAAGATCTTTCAGTTTCCAGAGGAATGCAACAATGCTAGATTATCTGCGTAGGCAAACTTTTAGGAAATTGTGGAAGGAAGATGTAGACATAAATATAAAGAGGTTGGAAAAGAGAGGAGCCCAGACCGATCCTTGAGGAACGTCGTTTTCAGACGGCGATCCCTGCTCTGGTTGCGGTCACCGGTAGTAAAGGTAAAACTTCGGGTTTGGACAAGCTCCATGATTATTCTAACTATGTGCTTATCTAGAAGAAGTCTCAAGCATCAAGCCAAGATGCCATACAGAGTCATATGTCGCCGTCAGATTGACAAATCGACAAAAAAATTCTTGATATTTTCTGTTAATAGAATCACTTGATTCACGGTTGATTTTCGCGTCGAAACTCAGCCTGTCCTTATGGGAGCAATAAATTTATAATAAGTTCGACGCGGATGTAGATAAGCCTTTTGAGTATCTTGTAGGAGACACATAGCAAAAATATCGGTCGATAACTCTTTGGGTCCCCTACTAGCTTCATCAGCTTTGGGATTGCAACTACAAGCGCTCTTCTCCAGATCTTGGGAATTTTGAGTCAGTGCAAGCAGGAAGAAAGGAAGTCGCATAACCAAGACTTTAAAGCAGCTTTAGTATGGATATTTTAAACTCTAATGACGTAATGATTTTTATATTAATAGTTTATCATTTAACTTAGATTCCTAATTAGTTAAGTAAGTTTGAATTTATGTTTTAATACTCGTCATTTGGTCATGGCGTCTAATACTACAAAGATGAAGTTTCAAAAACATTTAATTTTGCGGCCCGCTGAATGTACTCAAATTTATAATTTGGCCCATTATGAAAAAACGTTGGACATCCCTGCCTTAATCATTCAACTCGGCTTCTGAGCGACGAAGAAGGTTGCTTGTGCCGGAGTGAATAGTATGTTTAGAGCCTCCGACGCTTTTCTTCGAGTCAGATGGAGAAATATATAAATAATATAAACGAAAGGCAGTCGTGCTTCGACGTCGCTCGTCATCATCTGGGGTGTTGTTCAACCTTGTTTGTCTGGATGACATGACTGATGATATCGTTGCAGAAGCAGAAGACACCCACGGTAAATGTGGCAGCTTTTATGAAACAGTTCCAGATGAAGAAGAACAATTTATCGGGTGGTAACGAGGATGAAGCTGGCGATTCCGCGGATGTTAATCATAATAAAAAACAGATCGATTTCCGGGATGCGGTTGAAAACAAAACTTCTGCCACTGACTTGCGCTCCTATGAAAATAATCTCAGCAAAGTGGGTCCAATTTCCCCAAACAAACCTCCGCTTCCCGGAAATCATTCTTCAGGGGACCTTTCGAATTTAAAAAATTCAGAACCAGATGAGGACGAAGACTCTCCCTGGGATGAGGAGGAAGATGACCTTCCTCCCGCGATGCCGGCTTCTACGACTCACTATGCCAAGCCGGACCAAGGTTTTTGTTATTTTATTTTTTAGAACAAACTTCAGCTGATAAAAGTGTCATTGCTCAAAACGTTTTTCTTGTATCTTTGCTCGCTTTTAGATTACAAAAAAGGATCAAATAAACAATATCTCTGGTAAAATGTTAAATCAGTAAATCTACTTTTCAAAAAAAAAAGAAAAGAAAGAGAATTTATTAAGTGACCAAACAATTTGTTCACGATTTGAACTTGGTAATTTTGCAATACAGAGGATTTTAAAGTCGTGAAGTTGTGTATTTTTATTATTAAATTTATTAAGATGTCGGAACATAAAATTTGCAATGCTTAAATAAGTTTAAAATGAAAAACAAATCAATACCCTGCAAAACGTAGTTTGGAAAAGGAATTTAATTCAGTTGATGATTGAATGAGTTAAAATTTTGAAACGCTCCCTAATAAACTATGTTTCGCATAATATTATGTTTGCTTTTTTAGCTATGCAGATGTGTTTCATATGCGTTTGAACTGTATTAGTATAGCACATTTCATGCAACATTGCACAATATCGCACCGAACCTCTGTACCCGCCCATAGTTCCATTGTCCTCGTGCAGAAATTTTACATCTAAATATTCAATTGTCAATTCATGAACCGAAATCCAACCGAGTGGTGTGTTTGGCTGCTGTTTCGTACCCAAGACCTTTTAATTTTTAAAAGTACATAAGCAACAATACGTTGGTGAACGAGCACGCAGCAAACAACGCGATGTTCTTTGCAGCTATTACATCATCGCTCGGGCTGACCAACGAAGACATCAACGACATTTATAAAGATCGGAGTGATGAGAGCCTGTCTCCGGATGACGACGTTGCGAAACAAAACGGTGACGGAAAAAAAGAGCTGGTGAGCAAAGCCGGCCTGTCTGGTAGTGACGAAGAGTTGTCCTCGGCCTGGGATGATGAAGAACTTTCGGGGAAACCCCCCGTGGAAGGTAAGAGCTGCCGATTGCCGCACAACTCGAACATTCCTAATCTTGTTAATATTTAAACTGAAATTCTTATGAAAAACTGCATTAGACAAAGCTTGCACAAGACTGACATCATCAACCATCGGTCGGGCGACTTCGCCGTGTAACAAAGCTGTTTATTCGAATTGTCGTGTAACATGCAAGATATATATGCAGTGGAATTTTTCAAAATTTAGTTCTTGTCTCATGGGACCGTAGTGCAAAGAATACTGAAAACAAGTTTTGACTGACGTGGTGTTTTCACCAGGATTTAAAACAGAAGGTTACAAAATCACTTCTGGATGTGCTTCTGTAATTATTAATAACGGTGTACTGTGGTTGCATACGATCGATTATTTTTTGCCGTATGTTTAGCGACCTTCAAAAGTTTTCGCTTCTAATTTTTATATTTCTCCACATTACGTGTATTACTTACTCTCGAGTGTAGTGGTGTGCGGCCGAAGCTTAATTGTGGAAGTAGTGAGCAGGACACTTATCAAACTAACCAGTCTTGTGGACATTGCGTACGTGTTGATGAATATTACCCAGCCAATTTAAAAAATCCGTTGCAGTGCTTATTGCCCAGCATTAATTTTTACCCTTGTTTTTAGTCTCTGTTTATTAGTTTCTCAATGACGCGAGATTTCACCAGCGTGCTCGCCGTTCAGGTCATTCGAATTTTCTTGCGTCTTCGTCACTGCTTAAGTTCGATGACGAAGTGAGTGACCTTTCCTCCTCCTACAAGTCGAAGCCACATGATCAAGAAGTGATTCTAGAATCCCACCCTGAGGATGACTCGTCAAATCCCGCGAAGGTCGGTGCTGATTTTATTGCCTCTTCTCCTCATTAATCAAGGCTTTTGCAGGTCAACGTGAGGCTCTCTGACGTCACTCCTGCTTCATTGTTACCCCCACAGAAGGTATCTGTTATAACACCCGCGTATAAAATAGGTTACTCCAAGCAAATTATTTCCTATCGAGTTTTATTAATTAAAGCATAGCCGCCCTTATCCCGGTTCAACCTTGTTCGTTTCTTTGTTGTTTAAACCCGTATTTCTTGACCTTTTCCGCATATTTATCTCCATCAAACTAGGTGATCACATTCACTCCGATTTGGAATTATTGCAGATGCAAAATTCAAATTCTATTTAGTATTAATCAACAACCGGATAATCAGGTTTCTGAATTCCGGATTTGGATGCGATCTTTAACTCTTCTTTAACTTAACAGCCTGTGTTGCCATTGTTAAATTTCTAAATTATTTAGTCTAATTAAATCAACAAAAAGTGCTTTTGAGAGTACGCTGAAAGAAAAGTAATTTTGTAGTTCTAAGGGCTTCACCTCAAAAAACTAAAGAAATTTAGTCTAAGTTACGCAATGCTGGTTTAGACCGATCGACCTGGCCATGTGATCACCGCTCCTGGAAGCGCGGCTTGTTCTGAGCTTACTGACGACGACTTCGATGATGATGATGATGATGATGATGATATTGATGTCGATGACGACAATGATTCGTTAGAAAGCGAAAGTGAATGGGAGCGAGAAAACAGGTTTGTTTGCAGAGCTTTAAAACTCCTTGATATTGTTCTATAAGAGACTACTCAGCCTTGCGGTGATTCCGACCTTTCTCGCGGCCGCGCTTTCGGCTTGCGTGTCGCCGCTTTCATTTTAACTATAGAATTGTTTCAAAGGCTTCGCCGAGAACAACTGAAAAAAGAACAAACAAACGATATCTCTGGCGGCACAAATGATGGTGACCAGTTCGTGCCGTTGGAAACTAAGAAAAGCACACAAAAGACTTTGGCTATGGAAGCTGCAGCCGCTGCAAAGATGCGAGCAGAAAGCAGAAGGAAGAAGGAAGAAGAGAAGAAAAGACAGGAAGAGGAACAGCAACACCGTGAACTTCTGGCTGGTCAGGATCGACAGAAGATAGAAGCCGCCCTGCAGGCCATCCTCGTCGGGTGAGTACCGAACTCATGTTCTTTGTCGTCACTGATTTGACTATTGTTTGTCGAGTGGTCAGTGTTTTCTTTCTATGACACTAGTTTAATCAGTTTGTCTAAAGTAAAATCGAAAACTTTAGTGCTTTCTACTATAGGGACATTCCATGTCAACTCACACCCTTTTCGGCATTTTTCTGCCAACCATCTCCGATTATGCTGAAATTTGGCATGTTTGTAGGTTTGGATGAGAAAATGTCTCACACCAAATTTCAAGTTTCTAAATCAAATAGTTTTTGATATATGAAAGTTGACAATTAGACACAAAATCGCCGCTTGAACGCCCCTGATCGAGCAAAAGTGGCCCTCCTGGCTTTATTTTTTGTTTGATTTCAAAGATGTTAAAATCATTGGAAATCTCTTTTCAGCAGCTTTCCAATAATATTAATATCTTAAATGTATCTATATAAATAAAAAAGTTATCTTTTGTCGTGACCTTGTGACCTTGACCTTGCATGACCCCAAAACCCCCACTCTATACAAAAAATTTTTTTCAATATTTTTGTTCCTTATATAAAGGACTATCAGCATGCCAAAAATCAAAGTGGGATCTCTATGGGTTTTTAAGATATTTTTAATTAGAAAAAAATTAACAAAAAACTTGCCAAAATGATTTATTTGAAAATATCATCAAAGTTGCGAAAATATTTATTGCGTAAATATCTACAAATTTGCATCATTAGGCACACCTGTTCAATCAAATGCAAATATCTTGAAAACCCATAGAGATTCCACTTTGATTTTTGGCATGCTGATAGTCCTTTATATAAGGAACAAAAATATTGAAAAAAATTTTTTGTCTAGAGTTGGGGTTTTGAGGTCATGCGAGGTCAAGGTCACGACAAAAGATAACTGTTTTATTTATATAGATACATTTAAGATATTAATATCATTAAAAAGCTGCTGAAAAGAGATTTCCAATGATATTAGCATCTTTGAAATCAAACAAAAAATGAAGCCAGGAGGGCCACTTTTGCTCGATCAGGGGCGTTCAAGCGGCGATTTTGTGTCTAATTTTCAATTTTCGTATATCAAAAACTATTTGATTTAGAAACTTGAAATTTGGTGTGAGACATTTTCTCATCCAAACCCACAAACATGCCAAATTTCAGAAAAATCGGAGATGTTCGGCAAAAGAGGGGTGTGAGTTGACATGGAATGTCCCTACAGTGCGCATATTCATGCCCTTTCAATTCGGAGTACGTGATTTCGATTATAACGGTGAGCACTGAAACAGCAATGAAGGTTGATTATCGAAAAAGGTTAAACAAACGTTTGATCTGTAGTTCTGTAGATATTCTGTTGATCTGTAGATCAAGTTCGCAGAAGCTAGAAGATGTTCTTTGTTTCGTTGATCACTACATCCATTAATTTACGGAACCTGGTAAAGGATTTTCGACACTCAGTGTGTCGGTGTAGTCAAGAATGGAAATACGTTATGTGTGGCCACACGAGCCTGAGAGTCGTACATTTGATATTTTTGCTTCAGCTTGAAACAAGAGATTTCATCAGAATTGCCAACAGCAGCCTTTATTGACAAATAAAAGGTTTTAAGATGATTAAAAATTTATTTTCGATCAAGGTTACAATATAAATTTCTGAGCATAAAATTTGAAACGCTTATATAAATTCAGAATAAAAAGTAAAACCAATATACTGGGTAACTTAGTTTATTACGGTTTAATGCAGATGATGGTGGAATGAGTTCCTCGAATGAACTATTTTTCGCTGTATATTGGCTTTACTTAATATATTTTGAAAGAACACAATAGTTTCATTATTTAATTGTCGCACAGATAATAATCAGTTTGACCAATAATTTCAACTTTGGATCCCGCTTACATCTGTTTAATGATTACCTGGCCATAAGCACATGATAAATTTTTGCAAAAAAAGGAAAAAGAAAATGCGCCTCATACTGTGAAACCAAGTTTGTTTAATAATTCTTGCCGAGTTTTCTAGGTTCTGGCGGTCATCAAAGATTTAAAAAGTTAATAATGAGACAGAGATACCTGTAAGTGGTCTGAATTCCGTGTGGCCTTCAAAAATAAAGTAGCTCTACCATGAGCAATAATTTAAAAAATTGCAGTATAAAGATTTTGTAACAAATTTCCGATGTTCCTTACCTTTTTGATTTGTCGAAACCATTGCTCCTTGCAAGAAGCAGAAAACGGAAGAGAAAATCGGAAATTATTTAATGTTTGGTCTCGAATTGTATTGCATTTTAAAAAACAGGTTTGACAGTTTTGGATGACGAAACCCGATGCTGGCTTAACAACATCACTACCAGCATCTGATTGAGACAGTACAACAGCCTGGGGTAGTAAAAGGATAAACGCTCGGCCCCAGTCATGTTTGTGTCTGACCTGGAGTGGATATACCTTTTCAAACGACGACGACGAAAAACTTTCGAAACTCAAATACTAAGTTAAAAGTCTAATTCGAAATTAAAAAAAGGCTTTTAGTTTTATTAGAGTCTTTAGTACAATTTCGTAAAAGAATAAATTTTTTTCAACCATAATGTTGCAATTCTTAGCAGCACAACTACACGAAAATGTATAAAATAGTTTTTTTTTTCACGAATTAGTATTAAAATTCATTTTAAGTTTAAGTTTTTCTTGTAAGAAGCTGAAAACAATTGAAAAATAATATCTTATAATAACATGATTGAAATTCTATTGAATTGTAATTGTGTTGATATGGTCTATTGTTATTCATTGATTGTTATTTACTATTTCGAACAATTGATTGGCGCTATTCACTTAATATATCGGCGAACCAGTTGTTTGCGGCTGTGATTATGTCCAGCAGTATAGTCTCGAGATTACTGCAAGGTTCGATCGGCTAGCCGGTCACGTGTTTTTCTAGGACGAGCTATTAGTAGACAGTGGTCTGAGTCCGTCACGTGATCCTCTAGGACGAGCCATTAGTAGACAGTGGTCTGAGTGGAAGTCTGAAGCAAGCTGAGCAAGGCTTGTTTACAATTTTAATATTTTTCAGATCCACTGAGCCAACGGGATCAGATATATCAAATATTGATGAAGATTCGATGGGGAATTCTCATTCTTCCGCGAGGAAAGTGGCAGATGGTGGAGCGTTGGTTAGTTTACTCATATTTGTTAATTGGTTTTAAACAGAAAGTATAATTTTTAATTTTGCATTTCTTGCAGTTTGTTTTTAAACTTTTTGAATAAAATGTTATAACATGTTCCTGCTCGTCTCAATCTCTTCATTACCTAACTTCTAGTCCGCTCCCATGCCTAAAAAACGTCATAAGCTGGAAAATGGAAACGTGCAGCGACGTGAGGGGGTGACGATTCCCGAAATATCGACCGACACTGAAACGGAGTCTGATGTCGAAGAAGATTTCGTGGGAGCCATTCCCGCTTCTCTCCACTCATCTCAGCTGTCCGGTCAGTGCGACACTGTTCATATTGTCCGCCTCGTTCATTGTCCATCGAGTAAACGAACAATAAATCGCAGAAGAGTTGATACGCTCTGCTAAGCGCGGAGACCTGGAGCGTGAAGCGGCGCGGGAGAAGAGAAGAGCGATCAACGCGATCGAACAAGCCGAATTCGCTCGGCGCGATGTCGCGATCCTGAAAGAGCAACTTGAGGAGTATAAGACGGCGGAGGAGCAATGGGAGCAGGACAGGAGCGACATGGAAGCGACCATCAGGAAGTTGAAGTGAGTCTGGGCCCACATATTTCAAGCAAACTTTATTTAAGCAAAAAAAATTTTTACTATTTCTCAAATTTACGTTGAAGATTGTTTGTCAAAGCGTAGATTAACAATTAATTGCTTGTGAAATTACATGAAGTAAGGATGAAGTCTGCTACTCTTTTAATTGGAATCAAATAAAAGTCTCTTTAAGGTGTGCATAATTGAATAATTGTATACATCACTATCAGATAATTTCACCGACAAGCAGCAACTTCTTATAACAAAAGTAGATATTGTGTTAGACTTGTAAAGTTTATGCTGTCAAGAACATATTTAATGGGATTCGGAACCCGTGTGTGCAACGACTTAATTTATTGGAGTTCAGAAAACATTTAGAAAATTTTAATCGCACGTTGATGTCATATCGTTGACTTTTTTGTGTTGGGCTTTCTTGACATTTTCTGAGTAAATCTAACCCAATAATCAATAACAACTTAATTAGAAAAGCATTGTTTCTAGCAGCCCATTGTTTTATAAACAATAAAACTAATTGTAATAATCTTTTAGAGATATTTAGAATTCTTTATTATTAGTTTTTCAAATTCGCTCCGAATGACAAAGAACTGAATGAAACAGTGCAACGTGACCGAGTAGGTAGAAGCGCTGTATTGTTGTCAAACGTCATGGACACGGTCTCGCTTCAAAATCTACTTTGTCATTCTGTCGTGAACTTGAGAAAGACATCTTACGGACCTTTCTCTGCTCGGCGATTTCAGCAAGAAGCTCGAAATCTTAGTTATTTATTTTTCTAAATAAAAACGAGAAAAAACAAATAAAAAATTTTCAACTGGACAGCAATATTTTGGCATTTCCGTAAACAGGCCAGCACGATGTTTGCCCTAAGTATAAGGCCTCGACCTTTTCTGCGAATTATAAATATAAATGGAGAAGATGACAATACTTCCCGACATTAGGATTCAGATTAGGATTAGAATCTATCCATTCAACCTCCACAAACCCTCGCATGGTGGCAGCCGAGCCAGGAGTATGCTTTACTTTTATTTATTTACGCTCAAGTTTGGACCTCAAACTCCCTTCAAAATTTCAACCATTTAGCTGGGACTTGTTAGATGCGTCAAGATCGTATAAAACTTTTATTAACCCGTTGGTCGCAGGTTCGAACACAGCCGCTTGAATGAACAGGCGGAGTCGACCCAGCTTGAATTGAAGCGGATTAAAGAACGGAACCGGAGAATCGAAGAAAACTTTGAGATAGAGAGCGACACCCGGCGGAAATGCGAGTCAACCATTTTCGAATTGCAAAGTGAAATGAAAATATTGGATCAGCAGTTGAAGAAGGTTAGCTTGCAATACTTTACTTTTCAGTTTGTGCATTGAAGTTTGTTTTTCTTTACAATATGAGATTGATTTGTCTAAAACAGTGTTTCCCAAAGTGGGCGGTGCTTTGCTGTTGGGTAGCGGTGTCACAAAAGGAGGCGGTTGGGGGCGACAGCGTAGTATTAACAACATTTAAGCAATAAATAGCTAGCTTTTTTTTTTTTCTTCAATGTGAATGACAAAATATATTTCACAAACTCATCCACTATGGTAGAAGAACTCGTATGCAATTAATAGATAATAAGAACGACATTAGCATTATAAAGTTGCATAGTAGCAATGTATAGTAGTGATGTGCTTAACTGTTACTAACTACTCTTTTGAAAATTTTTTCTGTTACTTTATATTCATTAAGCTAACTAAGAAATAATCAATCGCAATTGTGACGTTATTACCATATCAAAGGCAAAAGCAAATAAAACAGCAATTACGTTAGAAATAACAAAGCAGATGTGAGATTGCTCAATTTTTAGAAAAAAAGTTTCCAAAGGATTAAGCTCTAAAGCAGATAACAGTTAAGATTCACGCTGAATAGCAGTTACAGTTAACAGTTAAGATTTAATTTTATTCTAAAGAACTGCAATGAAAAAGACTAGACATGGTATGGAATGTTCCCTTTCTTTAATTTTTAATATTGGCTTACTGGACGAAACCTCTCACATAAGCTTGGCAGTGACAACGTTGTTTACACATACGATACAATTTTATGAACACACACGCGATGCACGCACACACACACCTAAGCTTTTCAATTTAAAACAAACAAAAAAAGGCTTGCATCTGTGTATTAGGGGTAATTTTAAAAGATTAAATAACATGGTTCATTGAATTATTTTATTTTTGAAATAAATATTTTGTAAAAAGAAGTGAAGGGGGTGCTGGGACTCTATCTGGAAATCAAGGGGACGCCAGGCTGAAAAAGTTTGGGAAACACTTGGTCTAACATGACAGTACTATTTTTTGTATAGCGCACGTTAAAAGTTGATAAGGACGGCGCCTCGCGATGCGATTGGACGAGCGCATGCACGAACCGAATCGCTTGCAACTACTCACGGAATTGTGTTAAATATTCATCATCATTACAATATTTAAACCCCCGTGGTTAGGGGTTAGCGTTATCGACTTCAAAGCAAGACCCCCGGGTTTAAAACTCAACTAGTAAGCACCATTGGTATTTGTTAGGAAGGACATCTGGGCTCATGCCATACAGTAAGCCAATCGAAATTAAAGAGAGCTGCTGTGGTGACTTTGTAATCGGGAAAAACCGAAAGAAAAGAAGAACTACCGTATGATGAACTTCAATTTGTGCTTAATAAAACAACATTGTTTCAGTTGGAGAATGACAACCGGCGGCTGTTGAACGAACTTCAGCGAACTTCTGGCAAAGAAAGTTTGTCACTTGACCCGAAGAAGATGGATCAAGGATTAAAGGAGGATAGCACCCATTCAAGGTGTGTGTTTTAGATTTTAATCATTATTATGGTGCATAGCCAACTTTAAATTGCTTAAACCATGAATAGTTGTCACTTCGAACATCCAGTTGTTTTCAGAACAATTTCTCTTACTGAAAACAGCCATTTGAATGTTCCGATAATATTTAGACAAATTGAAGCTTTGAATTTACTTCTGCAAGAAAAGGATCAGGATCTGATTCGCATAAAAGCGGAACGGGATTCTCTGGAAGAAGCAAAAGAAAGGTTGAAATAATTAGTTATTGATATTGTCACATTGATAACATGGTTTATATTTATACCAATTCTTTGTTTTATTAGGCGCTATAAAATGTGCAAATTTAATAAAAATAAGTTCCTTGATTGTATGAGATATACCCGGAGTGTTCTCAACAACAGACAAACTAATTACAAACATATAATAAGAATGGTCAAGTCAATCAACAAGCAAGTGCCGACAGACCTGTTTCGTCCTTATTAGGTTTCGTCCTTATGAGGAAATGTAGCTAACTCGATGTGGTTAGCATATCGGAACCGCCGCCAATATACCCTTGCAGTTTAGCGGTGTCTTTTGCAGTTGCGCTGGTGGAACATTGTTTTCATTGTACTACCTACCCAGCGTTCAGGTCCACAACTGGATGTTTGAGGTGTAAAAACCACAAACAGAAAGTTGTGCCAGCTGTTTAAGTTTTCAACTTTTTCATCTGGGGTCAACAACAAGCTGTAGTGTCCTGACGTAGTCCTAATAAGGACGAAACAGGTCTGTCGGCACTTGCTTGTTGATTGACTTGACCATTCTTACTATATGTTTGTAATGGGAACTGCAGGGTTTTGCTTGTCTTAACCCGTATCCGTGTTAGTTAACTCGATGTGGTTAGCATATCGGAACCGCCGCCAGTATACCCTTGCGGTTTAGCGGTGTCTTTTGCAGTTGCGCTGGTGGAACATTGTTTTCATTAGACGAACTAATTCTTTGAAACAAATCAGTCAAACAATGATCTCGAGAGCTTTTTTGAAAAAAATTTTTGGGGGGCGATGTTTTTGAGTAAAAATAATTTTTGGGTACTATCCGAAAAAGTTCCCGGGTCCTGCTTTAGATCATCTTAATGCACATTTCGATGCACCCAGATACACAAAGAGTACAACAGTTCATAACAATGATCACACTAACATTATCATCTCAGAACTGGACATAGCACTTGAGAAGTGTGAAAAACTTCAAACTCATTCACACTATTATCACCTCACAAATTCACAATAGTTTAAATATCAAATTTAAATATCACATAGTTTCACAAAGTTTTAGAAAAAATAACAAAGCTATCAGCGCCACACCCCATGTATTATGTTCACACATATCAATGACAGTTATTCATTAGAAAAAATATTACCACGTCACTCGTGTACAAAACTGGCACGCTCAGAGCCAACAAATCACCTTTCTTGCAAAGTTATCTACATTCAATAAACCCTGACACTTATATGCCACAGTGCACCATACTTGACCAAACAATACTAACACCTTTTAACTGTAACTATGTACAGCGCAACACCATTGTTTGTGGAAGAAGCCCTTGTAAGCATAGGAGATCATCCGAGAGTTGGAGTCTAGATTAGCTTTAAAGAATTAAGAGATCTCGACGGCTGCCTTCGGCAACACAGGGACAAAAACAACAACCGCCTTTAATTTTTTGCCCTGATGCTGACCTTTTTTCTAGACAGGATGTGCCATTTATTGTGTGGCTCTTAGATAACTCAACAAGTTTGTTTCATTTTTATGTCGAATTTATTGGCACGCACTTCTGACACAATTTCATTTCTTTTCAAACACACAACACTTCGTGCGCCATTATTACTTGCTGTATTGTGGAAATGTGCCGGAATGTGCTGTCGATGTGGTATTTTGTTTCAGATTGGTGTTGTATTGTAGTTGCTGCAGATTGGTGTCGTATTGTAGTTGCTACAGATTGGTGTTGTGTTGACATTTCAGTTGCATCTTGTATTAATGGCACAGGTACAAGGATGAAGCAAGAAAGTGGAGTTCGGATGGCAACGATAAGGTTCATGTTGCGATGGAACTCAACGACCAGCTCAACACAAAGTAAGCGACATGACGTAGATCAGTAGTTTTCAACAGTTAGACCAAACATGGCTTACTGCTTGTTAAAGATCATTTGTCACCAAAACAATTGGTGCAGCTGCCATATACTTGGTCTACTTGACCACTGAGTACTGTGCACACACCGACATCTGGTGTCATAGCGCACATACTTGCCTCATAGACAGTGCCTTATAACGAGACCTTTCATATCGCGCATTGTCACTCGATCTCTGTGTCGCACTCCAACGTATCATTTACCAATTTTTTCCGGCATCCAGCCAGCTGTGGTTTCTTGGTAGGAGCGACACTCTCCTTGATTAACCGTGGCATTCTGGGTGCTACTGTCTATTGCATAGTTTATTACGTGGCTCTTTAGATGCTGCAAGTAAAAACTGATTTCTAAACGCTTGTTTTGCCAGCTGCCCGGAAACTATAAACCAACCTCACCGAACTGCGGTGTCCAATGGACGAATTATAAATAGCACCCGGAGGTTTGAGTATACATCCAAACTCTGTGCTTTCATTTGCAAAGCCAATACTAGCCGATGGGGACTTGCCCCGGACAATTGGATCAAGCTCATTTGCATAAAACTAAACTCAGCACCATCGGCGCCACCATCTGATTCGGGCGGCACAGCATCGGGGGTAGTAAAAAGATGAACCCTCGAATTCAGTCTTTTCTCTCTCTGATCCGTCGTGTAAATCCCCTTCCAAACGAAGAAGGTCTTCATTAGCAACATGAAAACCTACGTTTGCTTTTTTAAATTTTTTACATATTTTGCGTTTCCTTGCCATAAAAGGCTTTTATTTGTACAGGGTAGCCCACTTAAAAGTAGCCCAGAAAATGTAGTAGAGAAGAGGAACATTCTTTCATTGTTTAAATTACTTATAATGTTATAAGAGATTGTTTTATTTACCTGTAACGTTATAAAAGATGCTGGAAGTGCTGGGATAGTCTCCGAGTTGACTTTTGTGGACTTCTTGAAATCCGCTGTTCACTGACAACTTCTGGCGTCCGGACTAATTTAGGTCTTTGCTTTTTCACGTTTTCGACAGAGCCTGTTTCGCGTTATTTCTTTACCAAGCTCTGAACGGAACGTTTTGCTGGTGCTTTTATCTCTGGGTAGTTTTCGAGGAATGCCTGTTGCGTTTCCTTAATTGATCCAGAGCGCAGATAGGCTTCCACAATCACTATTTTCTGCTGCAGCGAAAACACCCTCCTTAAAAAATTTTAACTGTTGATTTTAAGAAATTTGGAGCCTTATTCCGAAAAAAATTGATTAGAGAAAGATAACATATTTGGTATACAACCTATCGAGAGATCAGGCTACTTTTAAGTGAGCCACAACCTATCGAGAGATCGGGCTACTTTTAAGTGGGCACAACTTATCGAGAGATCGGGCTATTTTTAAGTGGGCCACCCTGTACAAAAAATACGCTTTTCAAGCAGTGTTTCTCAGCCTTTCGTAGTTTGTGGCCCCTTCTAGAGACTCTCAGCACCCGTGACCTCGTAGATAAAAATTGCTAGCGTTGTTTTTAACTCGTTTCAATCTTTAATTTATTCGCGCGTTTAATAATAGGATAAGCCGAACAAACGCGATTTCGAAGAATTAATGCAATTAATAATATTAACCACCAATTTCCTTCAAATTAATGCAGTCAGTATGAAGTTTGTTCAGGGATTTGATTGAAGAGATCTTTAATAGTTGGCTTTGTCTTGGGTTCAGCAAAGTGGATGTCGCTCCAGACAGCGAGGTATCCTTATAATCGAAATTAACCTCATAACTGAACCTATAGCTGAGGACAGCAAAACCAGTAATTATCAACAACCACTGGCTGATAACCTGATACTGTGCAGTAATACAGTTTAACCCAAGTCGCATTTTAGAACAAAGTGCGTAAACAATAGGTATAACAAGAATGAAATTTATTTGAAAGTTATGTGGTACTCCAGAACAAAACAGCTAAAGTGCAGCGATTTCTAGATCCGTAGCAAAAAAAGATAATCGAAAAGTTTTATGAAATCAGCTGCAAATTCTTTGTAGGAATAAAATCAAACTTTTTTTCGACTACATTGGGACAGTCATTGGAAAGGCTTGATGGGGTAAGATGAGAATTCATTGAATTTCACTCTGAAAATTTGGAATTCTGACCAAAAATCTTCATGTCCCATGATAAATACAAGCAATAAGCGTCGAAAATATCGTTATCAAGAATCAATTGGAAATAAGTATCAATCACAAAAATGAGGTTATCAATTAATTTCAAAAGCATTGATCTTGAAAATATCAGGCAGGAGCATCCAAAAGCACTTCAATGTAACATCGAAAATTATTTGGAAAAGAATCGATCAAATATGACTTGGGAATAACAAATTTTGGACCAAGCGAAACAATGTACTAATTTTAAAGAATTAGGTTATACAAGATAGACAATTAAGATTTGATGTGAAGAATATTTTAAAAAATGGTTGTAGATGAAAAAAATGTCAGTGCGAGATTGTAAAAGGCAACTCTTTTATCCTATTTTTGAGCTGCTTCTATTTAAAATTGGACTTGAAGATTTTTGGTCAGAATTCCAAATTTCAAGAGTTAACTTCAATGAATTCTCATTTTATTCCACTAAGCCTTCTCGATGACTGTCCCTATGCAGTCGAAGGAAAGTTGGGTTGGGTACGTCCCTATGAATATTTGCAGCTGATTTCTTCAAATTTTTCGATTGTCTTTTTTTTAAAATAGGTACTCACTTATTTATTGTTTTTTTATTATGAATGAAAATTGCAAGGGTTTCTTTATAGGCTATTTATTCTGATTTATTGGTAGATTTTTTCATTTATTTGGCATATTTATCCCTGAATTGTCGCGTCAGAGGCGAGGTTTTCGGATTAAAAAGGCAAAAAGCATTGAAGAAATCCAACTCCGGCAGGCTCGCGGCAGTGGGTTGGTTGGAGCCCGAATGGACGGGGTCCGGTTGCAGTTAAATATCAACTGCAGAAAACGAAACTAAATTTCAAGCCTGGTTTTGCAATATGCGGCAGGGCCACCTAGTGGAAGCCTTTGCTCGTGCCCGCTGGAGAATGGCTCGCGACCCCGGTTGGAAAACCTTGTTTTATAAAGCCTTTTTTAAAAACATTTCTAGGTTAAATTTTTAAGTTGTGTCATGTTAAACTTTTCATGATTACACGGGCGAAGTTTTGAAAATTATTCCTAAGTTTTGCCCTTCACCATTCTCTGCAAACCTTTGTCTACGTAAAAGTTAGTAACATTCAAGCGCAAATTTCTTTTTTTTTTTCGGACCTTAAGTAAAAGACGGTTGAAAGCCATTGGCACAGATCTTTTATTGGATTTGTGACCGGGAACTAAACTTGCCCCCAAAGTTAGAAATCTCTGCAATCAACCACCTAATGATGAGCCTATGGGATAGCTCGTTGTGATAACACTCTGATTTGCGGACAGAAGGACGCTAGTTCGATGCTCAGTTCACCCAAGTGATTTCTGTTGTGCGCTGAAGAAAGGCGCAATTCGCGACAAATGCTTCTTGATTTTGCTTAAATAGGAAACAGCATACATAGAAAAAACCCAGCGGGGAGCAATGTTTTCTTTAAAAATCCCTGTTTTAAAAGTTTTATTAAATTTTATTTGAATAGAAAATGCTTCCAAAAACGACGACATGTTTATACTGTTAGTTGTACGACTATGCTTTCAGGGTGGAAGAGTTGAATTTTTCGTTGAAGGAGAGAGACGAGAAGCTGAAGCAAGCGAGAATGCAGTTTGATATGGAGGCGAGCCTGCTCAAGCGAGCCAACGAAGCAGTGACTGACCAGATAAAGAGGTTCGTTCACACTTCAACTAATCTTCTTCATCGTCTCACCACATGCTTTCGCAGGGAGCGGATGGAAAAGGAAAATGCTCTTCATGATTTGGAAGCTCTCAATAAGCAACAAGGGATGCTGAAGAAGAAAATTGAAGACACGGAAGAAATGTTAAGGAAGGAAGAGAACAAGTTCGCTTCCTTGTTGGGAGAAATGAAAGCGATCAGAGAGCAGAAGGAGAATCTAGAGGTGGGGCATTTGGTCACAATCTTGTTATTTTGTTTTTAACATTTCAATTTGTTTAAATTTTGTACAAAAATTGTAATCCTTCCTACGGATTCATATAAACTCGTTGTGTTTTGTCCACAGAGGAGGCTGCACGGCTACGAAGTGAATGAAAATACAAGTTTGCAGGAAGCCGGCAACCTTCGCACCGTGCTCACACACAAAGAGACTGCTCTCACTCAGGCGCTGAGGGAGGGCCAGGAAGTAAGGGAGCGACTCAAGGGCACGGAATCAGAATTGAATGAATCCCGCAGGGAGAACGCCAAACTACTTGGAAGGGTTGAGATGCTGCAGGTGCTAGCTTGTTCCTTCAAGTTTAACTACTTACTATGTGCACCACAGATGTTGGTGCTTGATTCCAGTGAAAGAAAATAGTTTTTTGTGCTTCGCACATTAACATATTGCTGCGAGTGTGTTCGAGTTTTGCTTTAGAATCGCCAAATTAAGAAACTTACCAAGATATCCGGTGTGTGGCGCAGTGGAGTTTGCTTTAAGTTTACTAGAACTAAAATAAGCTAAGACATAAAGAAAAGTACACTACAGACGATCTTTGCGCTTTTTTTTATATGAAGTTTGACTCAGAGATGATATAACGGTGTGATTGTTTTGTTATTTTCCATCGTGTATTGAATGTCAATTTTGATAATTTGCTGGACGTTTAAAACTAGCGAGTCGGAAGAACCTGATGATTTCAATAAAACGAATTGTTCATAACTCACTGTCATTGGTTTTGTGTAAAGAAATGCGATCAGATTTACTACTGTCGGTTTTTCAGGATGGGTGAATAGAAGATGTGTTTAAATTCCACTGAAAATAATTTTTTGTTTTTGCTTTTTTAATTGCTTATAATCTGTAGGGTTTTTTACTGGCTTCAAATGGGTTTAAATTTTTAGACTGCATTAGATGTAGTTTCGGTTCCTTGAACAAAAAACAGGTTTGCTAAAGTGAAGTTGAATATTAATTTGTCACGAAGTTTGAACTAGGACCCTCTGGGTTGGACTAAGCGAAGCTTTTTTAAAGTAGGCTTTTATATTTCCACTTGATATGTTGTTCAGCAAAGATTCTATAGATAGTGAGAAAGAAAATGATGTTAAGCAGGAGTTGTTGATGCAGGTGGATGTATCCCAACAGGAGAGCGAACGAATCCGACTCCGGCGCGAGTTGGATGAGGCGAGGAATCAAAGCGATGCCGCTCTCACCTCGCAGCAAGGGAAGCTCTCCGAGATAATGACCGGTGAGTCACGTGACCAGCTTTATCGCTTTCGCGTTCAAACGGCCTTGTTTAAGGGGCCCACCTCCTGCTCGGAGACCACTTGGGCCAGCTGATGCCGGTTCTCTTTTCCCCAAACCTCAAAGTTGCAAGTCAGTAACCAATATCTGCTCTTCGCCTACTGCATGACGCCGCTTGATGGCGCTGCTCGCCACCTCGCTCGTGTTTACGTTGCTCGGCTTTATGTTGATGTTGAACAATAATGAAGCGAACCAATGACGTAACCCCGCGAACTCGGACGCTGCAAAGCGGCCTCCGCGGCTCCATGCAAGTGATCGACTGTGTTTAATATGTCCGCAGCCAATCAGACGGAGCGAGTGGAGTTGGAGAAGATGAACGCCCGATTGAAACAGCAGGTGTCTTGTCTGAAGGAGGAAGCAGAGAGAATAGGCGACGAAAAAATGAAGAAGGTTGGCGTTGAGTGTTTCCATTGGGTTTTTATTAATTAGTTTTCTTAGAAACCTGTTTGCTTATTTGATTTCAAAATGCCACTTGTTTGGTTTTTTTAAGCCCTCTCCTTGAATATATTTTGCAAAGTGCAGGTCGTGCCGACTTGATTTTGCTTGGTGTTTGAAACGTGTTCGTGTATGGGCTGGAATGAAGCAGGGTTACGAACTACTCGCTTCTTTCCGTGTAAGACTGAGGGCAAACATGTACTTGATGGTTTATTCCCGTATGACGTGGCAAGTTGTGTGCACAGGAGGAGGAACTGGCCCGCGCCCAGCAGGACCGCATTGAGGCGCACAAGCACCTGAGCTTCACCGAGTCATCCATGGCCCAACTGACCGAGTCCCAGCACCAGCTGCAGCAAGACAAGCAGGACCTCTCGGCCGAGCTGCAGGCCAGCAAGGTGGGTGTCGTAAACTCGCTCTAGTGGTTGCTAATCAACATAGTGACGTGTTGTCTGGCAGGCTCGTTGCTCGTCGCTTGAGAACCGCGTCGACGAGGCTCAGCGCCAGGTGGCGACTTTGCGCGATCAATTGTCCGATGAGCAGCGGGCTGCTGATGTCGCGCGGCGCGAAGTTCAGGACCTCGAAGGAATTCGAATTGAGGATAAAGAAAAGATTCGGCAACTCGAGAAGAAAGTAGAAGAAGTGGAGCTGGACATGGGGAGGTAGGGTGTAGAGGCTGCTCCAATTATCGGTTCTTGAGGTTTATGACGTCACATATCTGTTCAGGTTACGTAACGAACTTGGGACTTCAGCTCACCGCGAGAAGGACGCAAGAGACGATCGAGAAGTAATGCTCAAGTCCAGACAGCAGTTGGAGGAGCTTGTTGCCAAGCTACAAGATGAGAAAGTGGAGGCTGAGGAGAGAATGAAGGAGGAAGTTGAGCGATGCCAGTAAGTGGGTGACGTCACTGTGATGTACTTGTCGTCATTGAAATTGCATCGTTTGTGGGAGTGTCGGTTGTTTCCCGACAAATCGTGTTGGGAACCACACGATGCTTCAATCTTCATCTTCCTCAGAATCCTTGAGAATGAAGCTTCCGGACACAAAAGGATGTGGGAGGAAGAAGTGCGATCCCGTTCCAAACTCAGTGTGGAGCTTGCAAAAGCGGATCAGGATAAAAAGGATGCGCGGAACCTCTTGAACTCGTACAAGGAGAAGTACAGGAAAGCATCGATGCAGATGAGGTCGTATCGTAGCAAGTACGAAAACGGACACCAGCGATGGTCAAAGATGGAACAGCAGCTTGATGACTACAGGTGACTAAAAGTTTTTTTATAACTTTTGTTGCATCGTACGAACATTGATTTCACTCGTTTTATTAAGAAGCCTTATTATATTAAAACCAGACAAGTTGACTCACATCCGTTTTTTAGTTTTAGAAGCTTGAGTCCTTTTTACTTGCAGTTTACGAGTTAAAGATTATAACCCGTTGTGAGGCGAGCTGAACCCAGTTAATTCTGCCGTGGATGCTTGCCTGAGAAGTCGGATTTTATTAAGCAGCCAGCCTTGTGGCTAGAATCAACCTTAAGCCTACTACTCGTCCAAGCTGATCTGCTGGACCTGTGCTTTAAACGCCCGTGTGTAGTGGCTGCTGCGAGACTACGTTCTCACGTCTTCATTTTAATCCGGCCTCGTTCTTACAGCAGGATGGCGGCAGAGAGCAGGGCTCTCTATGACTCGTCCGAGTCGGAGTCCGGCAGCAGACTGTCCCGGATGAGCGAGGAACACGAGCGCGAGAAGTCGCAGCTGGAAGTCACTGTGCGTCGCTTGCAAGCGCGCTTACTCGCTCTCGATCACAAGATGAGCAAAGAGAAAGAACTTCGCGGCGCTGCTGAGCGCGAGGCGCATGCACAGAAGAGTGCGGCCCGACGCACGTAAGCCCGCTTTAGTTCGTTCAGTGACATCACTGCTTGTTGCATGCCGCTTGCCGCTGTGATAGAACGAGATGTATCCAGCTAGAAAGAGAGGTTTCAATTAAAGTATTTTGAAATAAATTAAAAAGAAGTTTGGATCCATCAAGGCTGGCGTGGCCTCGATTACGTAACCAGCTTGCCTCATTGACACCAGCAACTTCGCGACACTTTCAATGTGGTTGCGTGTTCTCTCTGCCGCAGGGCGGTGGATGATTTTAAGAAATAATTTGTTTAAGATCTAAACCTGCCACGCGATTGTTTTGTTTTCAATCGACTCTTAACTAGTCTTGAACGGATTTTAACTTCTGCTTAATTAATTTCACAATATGAGACTAACGCTGGTGGCTTCATGACACCGATCCGGCCGAGCGGTTCGTCTTCGTTAGCTCTCCATAACTCCGTGCTCCATGCATTACTCTATTAGTAAATAGTTATACGACATTAAATCTATTAGGAGTTGATCACCGATTATTTGCTCCTCTGAAATCATAAAGATTGAAGAGAAGTCAAACTCTTCTTCAGGTTCTGCTAGAACATATTCGAATGAAAGTGCTTGTGACGTACTTCACGCATGAAATTGTCTGATCAAAACGTCTTGTTATAAGTTTTCTCAATTTCTTCCCGGTATAAAGTCAGTTTAAGCTAATTGGACATATTAAACATGAAAAATAGCATAAAAAGTAATTTTGATACTTCGCTAAATTTATAAAACGCTCAATTATTTGTTTGTTGAGTGAGACGCAAATAACAAATATGCTTTGTTGCATCACTTCTTGATCTTCGTCTGTAGGTTTTCATGCAGATGACCACCAGTGCGGCCACGCGGTTTTGCTGTGGTCAGCCGAGCGAGGTTTCTATCCTCCCATCTTGCTGTTCATGCGACATCAGACGTATTTTTGGTTCAAAGATTATCATGTAACTTTTGTGCAGTGAAGAATCTGTAGCGGAATTGGAGAGGGAACGGGATCAACTCCGGGACGAAGTGAAGCGATTAAAAAGTTACCCTTCCAACCAATCACGTGTCAGCATGGAAGCTAACGCGCAAGTGAACGCCAAGCTCGACCAAGTCAACGCCTGGCTCGAGGTAGGCTTCGTCTCTGTGATGTGACCACGTGGTACGGTCACATGATCAGTGATGGCATTGGTACGAAACGAATGGAGTCACCGCACCCGCCCCCCTTAAAAACGTCAAAAAGTGTCCCCCCAAGCAAAATATTGCTCTATTTCTTCATAGTAGGACCACGACGGTGCCCCCTAAAACGATGACCTTTTTTAGAGATATTTTTGATCAAAAAAATTTGGAACACAAAAAAGTCGCTTCCCCTATTTTTCTTACACCGAGTCCCTTTTTGTAAGGCCATCACTGCACGTGATATCGCTTTTGCTTGACTTGGTGATAAGCGAGCTTCATCCACGAGATAGCATCGATGATTTTGTGTCCAGGAGCATTCCGTGGCACAGGAGGCCTTGGAGAAGTTGCGCTTTGACAACGAGGAGAAGCGAGTTGCGGAGGAGGCGCGACGAGCTGATGCACTTCAAAGGGAGCTTGATCTTATGCGCTCCTCTTATTCCGATGATCATGAGGAGAGAATGCGAAGAGAGTTACAGGAAGTGACGAGAGAGAAGATCGATCTTCATGAAAAATTGTTGAAGTAAGTTAAATTTTGATCGGCTTGTTATTCCTGTCGAACCTTCAATCTTAACTCTCATGAACACAAGAAATTTGACCTTTGATACGATCTTGACCTCAATTTTTATAATTCAAATCAACTTTGGACTTCATCAGATTGAAGCAGGACATGGAGGAGATGAAGATAAAGCTTGATCACGAGAAGAAGAAGTCAGCGCAAATTCGTGCCAGCGCTATCTCTGGAGCTATTGCTGGACACATAGGCAGCTTTTCTCATCCATCCAACTCCTCAAATAACCAATCATCTGTCGACATCCTGTCATCGACCCCTCGAAGAGAGGTCACTGACCCAATGCTTGCTCAGGTCGGTGAGACTTTTGTCTTGGTCCATCTTGTTTATACTCATACGAGCCTGTGATTGGGAACGCAATTAAATGAAGTTAAAAAGATTTGAAACTTTAATGTTTTTATTCCCCTGTAACTTATGGAATGAGAATCGGAGAATCGGCGCTTGTTATATGGCATTGTTATATTCACTGGTTTCGTGGATCAATTTTTATTGTTTTGTAAGCACATCTTGCAAAAGCTAATGACGAAATTCAATAGCACGCTTCTAAACTTTTGTTATCGCAAAGCAGGAAACAACTGTTTCGACCCAACAAGTCTGTCTTCATTTTTAACAAATAAAGACCAGAAAAAGGTTTTCACTATAATTATACAAGTATTATTTTTTCAATAAAGTGAAGGCTATGAAAATGTCTTCATTTAAAAAAACAAAACAGTTAGGTTAAAACGCTGGTATAAAACAAACAAACTTGCTTCGCTTAGCGCTTAAGCACGCAATGAAGTAAAAAAATCAATAAAACAAGCAAAGAATATTCCCGCCAACCCTAATAGCGGAAACAAACTCTTTGACTCTGTTGTAGTAAATTTCAACTATATTTACTGGCTGATCACATGTTTAGCTACGTCATAAGCTGGACGCGAGCATCGCGATGCGGCTTTCTTCACCGCCACCTCCCAACCCTGATGCAATTGGTGCGAACCGACCAAGACCCGTTTCCAACGATTATTTTATTCCATAATCTATCTTCTCTATCGCCGCACAGATAACGTTGGTGCTCTCCGACTCTGGTGCAGGCCTGGTTTACACTGATGATGTATTTTATCCTGTGATGTTGCATTATTTTATTTTTATATTTTTGGTCGCACGATAGCGCTATTAAAGTTTTTCAACTAAGCAAAATCCAATTTTTTGTCAATCTTGAATGAACAGTTTTATTTAGTTCGGTAAGTTGATTTTTGAATTGAAGACTTCGGCCAATCAGATTTTAAATTCTCATTTTGCGTTGTTAATCTAAACAATGAACCCAACGGAAACCGTAAGCTCGAATTACCGGGCATTATTCTCAACTCTGAACCGGAATTGAAATCAAAAAAGTAAATTTTTTGTTAAATCTAAACCGGGACATTATTGTAAACGGTTTCGGTTCAACGCACTGATTTTAATTATTAAATCATTTACAGATGAGTAACAATTTTTATTCTTTTATTTGCACCTCTATATTCATCCACCTGACTTGCAGAAAAGCGGCGGGGTCGCTAATACATAGGGTGATTATTCCGGAGATGCCAAGGTATTGCTGTCCGCGTGAAATTTTTCATCCGGTTTTTTAGTTTATAAAGATATGACTGAAATTTAGAACTGCTTGCCAAGCAGGGTAAAGTGCCGTAAAGTGTCTCTCCCAAAGACTGAACAAAATTGCGCGAGTAGGTTTTGAACCGCTCTGTGTCAATCGCTAGTTATCACGCGCTCTTAACTACTCGATCACGCTGCTGCTTTTGAAGTTTCTGCTATTTCTTGAATCACTTGTTTGGAAAAACAGAGACGTCATAAACCACTTTACAAGTCATAAGGGAAAGCCTGTACCAACGACAGGCTTTTTTCATCGTGGTGCGTTCCCTTCCTCTACACTGGGGGTTGTCGATTCTCCGAGGGTCTCATCCTCGGGCGCCCCTCTAAATGTTTCACTGCCGCTTTTCTCGGCCGAACGCTGAGCCATCAGTTATAGCGCCGAAATTCCCGCCATTCTTCATGCTCTTGAATGGTGCATCTCTTATTCCTTGCCCTGTAGCTATCAAATCGTCATCTTATTGTCCGACTCCTAATCTCTGCTCCCTTGTAATACTTAATACCCAAATACCTCATTCAACTCTATCTAACTCCACGGTAGTAGTTTATCTCCAATGGATACCTGGTCATTCTTCTCTTCCGGCAACGACTCAGCGGATACTCTTGCTAAAGTTGGTGCCACTCTTTACGCCTATACGATGCCACTCTCCCTCTCACCTCTTAATTCCTCCCAACGTCTATCTCTGTACACCAATTGGAGGCTGATTATCCAATCTGTTTTTTCCAACATCAAATTCCTACCGTATCCTCTGAAGACCTTACTCTCCGTCACGCCACTCGCTGTGCTCTCTCGCGTTTGCGCTGCAACGGACACAGCACTCTTCTCGCTACATGCCTCCGTAGGATTGGTCGAGCCGGGACTTCGTGCAGCAACTGTGGTTTTGAATCACAGGACATCCTTCATTTCGTACAAGACTGCCCTGCACTTGATTCCCTTTATCTGACCATTTTCGGCCACTCCCTCACTACTCTAGACCTCTGGTCTTGTCCTTGGGGGTTGCCCAATTATTGAGATTCCGCGGAGTTGATCCGCGACCTTATTTCTAGGAATGGGTTGGTTAAGCTCACCACCACTATAAGGGAAAGCAGAAAATTAGTCATGCAGGCATACTCTACTGTTATAATTTAAATTGATAAACTGTCTGTTAGGCTAAATAAGAAAAGTTCAATTTGAGCGGTAAACTGAGAAATTTATTAAGATAAAAATGCACTAAAGACAAACGAAACAAACTCAAACATGTAAAAACCCATCCAGACTATGGTTAATTTTTTAAAACTTTGTTAAATAACTAATAAGTAAAATGCAAACAAAATAATAAAAAAAAGAAGCAACTGAACAGTCACCTTTTGGCGTTCAGAAAAATTAAAAAATATTTAAAAAGATTTGATTACTGCTACACCTTGTTACGTTTTTGTTAAAATTTATTTTTATTAATTGATTTAAAATTGATTTTGCTGAAAGGCATCTTTGAGGTAAATTTTATTTAAATAAAATCAGTAACAGTATTATTATTTGTCAAACGTAACAATTAGTTTTATAAAGGTATAAAGAATTTTTGAACTAACTTGGCGGCTAATTCTTATACAGTACCCGAATCTTTTCACATAAACATCGACGCAGCCCAAACTACAAAGTAAAATTCTTCGGCGTCCTAGAAAACTCAAAGAAACACACACTGGACCAAAGCAAAATTTTGGTCCGTTTAGAACAAGGATTCCCAGCCTGTGGCCCCTACTTATCGGCTTGCGGAATTATACATTCATAATTGTATAGAATTTCAATGTCAATGCTTTCATAATAACGTGGAGAAACAAAGTGAATACGTCAGTTGATTGCTGCGCCGAGTGACGTCCAATGAACTGATCTACGAAAACCTTTGTGTGCGGAGTTTATTATAAAGATACTTGTCCCAAACATCATTTTCAGTATGGTATTCACATTGTTTTGCAATTATATAAATATAAACTGTGCTATTTTCTAACATTTCCAATGTCCAATGATAGTTGTTAATGTGTCGCTCCTAGTCGGCGAGGGTCAGCTGGCTAGATGCCTGAAAGTATTGGTAGGTGGTCAATTGGAATGGGACGCAAGCATCCAGTAACAATGTGCAAGGCCTCATTCAGGACCTATCTACGAGGCTAGTGTGAGCGCTACGATACCGGTGCGTACTATTAACGTATTAAGCAGATTACAGATAGGACAGCTATACGCAAAGCTTTGGCACCCCATCCTGATCCTGCAAGTTGCCTCAGCAGTGTAACGCGCCTATATAGTTTCTTGCTCAATGCCACGAGGTGGTAATAGAACGTGAGCGATTTGTTTACAAGATAAGTGGGTGGACAAAATAATACAATTTGATTACTGTTATAAACGTTTAGCTCACGTTTAGCCTATAGGTTATTTAAAGGAAAGTCGTCACCGTCTTAGTGTGAGTGAGTTTCAGCTTCTAAGTCTAAAAACACACTAAAGTGTAATCATGTCTTGACTTAAGTTCAATGTGATGCCTGCAAGCTTCCAAAATTTAGAGCTCTTAGCTGAGAGCCAAGAAAACCCGTGGATTGCTAGCGGTGACGTACGCAGAGATTTGTCATATGGGGGGGGGATTTGCGAGTCGAAAACGCGATTACTATAAGTGGTCTTGGTCATGAGCCAAAAACTTCCAAAATTTCGTTAAAATGTAAAGTTTTTATTTTTTTTAGAACACCTTGCAGCTGCATGAATTTCTTTTTGTCTAATTCAGGCTTTTTCAAAGAGTGCCTTGGGAGCCCCAAAGGGGACCACAAGCTGAAGCCTTTTTTAATCTTCACTTGACTTTTGGAGAAAATGAAGAATTCAAAGACAGTTTAGAAAGATGTTTCAAAGTGATGACCTTTTTTGGTCTTCAGTTGACTTTTGGGATAATATTTAAAGCAGTGGGCCAGTTGATGGTCTCTGAAAAGGGGCCACGGGCCACCAAAGTTTAAGAACCACTGGTCCAACCGTAAACGCAACTATTAAATATCAATAAAATTTCCTCGAGTTAAGCTTACTGATATAATTTAATTAATTCAGTTTAAAAACTACTCAATTTTAATAATAATTAGGATGACAAAGCATTACTACAAAAGATGAAAGAATTTATTTTCTAGGCTATAGTTACATATTGAATTCTTTTTAAATAAAGTGGCATGATTCCATTTAGAGTGAAACAGACTGTTAGGTTTTTCATAAATTAAATTTAGTGGTGGTGGGTGGTGGTTTTACCCAACCCATTCCTGGGGATGAGGGTGCGGATCAACTCCGCAGAGTCCCAGTAATCGGGCGACTCCTCACGGACGGGCCAGAGGTCCAGAAGAGAAAGGGTATGGCCGAATATGGCCCGACGCAGATGGTCCAGTATAGGGCAGTCAAGCACGAGATGGGAAAGGTCCTGTGATTTAGAACCACAGTTGCTGCATGAAGGAGTCTCGGCTCGACCAACCCTGTGGAGATAAGAGTTAAGGAGAGTGCTGTGCCCGTTGCAGCGTAAACGGGAGAGAGCACAGCGAGCGGAGCGAGGGAGAGTGAGCTCCTCGGGAGATACTGAAGGGATTGGGTGTTGAAAGAGACCAGATTGGACACTGTGTCTCCAACTGGTGTAAAGGGATTGTTTTTGAGAGGAAATAAGGGGTGCGAGGGACACTGATATGTTGGAGGGATCAAGGGAGACTCCAATTTTAGCTAGAGAGTCAGCTAAATCGTTACCTGGGAGGGAAGAGTGACCAGGTATCCATTGCAAATGGACTACCTTGGTTTTAGATAGAGAATTGAGGAGGGATTGTGTATCGGATAGGGATTTGGGGGTTAAATATGGTAGGGGAAAGAGAGGGTTAATAAGACAGATAAAGAATTAGAAAATAGGGTGATGGATTTAAAGTTACATGTTTTGGAGTAAGAGATACACCACTCAAGGGCATGTAGGATAGAGATAGTCTCAGCACTGTAACTGGTAGCCCAGAGACCAGTCGAGATGGAGAGCGAGCTAGCAGTGACACACTTTGAACACTTGATGTGTATCCCTGCACCATCCTGCCCCAGCCCTCCAGGTACCGAACCGTCAGTCCAGGCAGAGATATCGCTGTGAGATAGGGAGGAAAGATAGGAGGTGTTGCGAAGGGAGGGAAGTCTTTGCGAGAGCATGGGGATGAGAGATGTAGTGAAATCGTGTAAGTAGATGGGGTAGACCAGGGGGGGTAGGAGGGCAGCGGATTAAAGGTTCACGAGCAAGATGTAGGTTAGGGGTAAGGTTATGAGATCGGGAGAAGTATCTCCATAAGCCTTTCTTAAGACGTGTGCGGGGGTTAGAATTTGCTAGAGAGGCTAGGAGAAAGGTTGAAGTGTAGTCAGGGCTTGTTCAAAGAAGGAGAGGGATTGGTGGGTGAGGGTGACGCGTAGTGGAGGGAGAAGTGCTTCTATATGAAGTAGAGGGATAGGAGTGGACGATAGACAGCATGTGATTACTCTCTGGTGATGTGGGTAGGAGATGAGAAGGGAAACCATCCTGGGGAAGCGTATGTAAGGATGGGGCAAATGAAGGCTTTATATAAGGTACATAAGGATTTTTTTGATGGGCCCTAGGAGGCAGAGGCGATAGAGCCAAAAGCAGGAAATCGGCTGTCAAACTTTTTCCGTAAGGATAGGACATGATATTTGAAGGAGAGAATGCGGTCGAAGGTTACGCCGAGAAAGGTTGGATGAGGGTTAAATTTAAGTGGGGTGTTAAAAATGTATAGAGAGGGTTGTATACGTGATTAATAAAGATCTAGGTTGAAGAAGGATTTTCGCATTTGAGAGGATTGAGAGGGATTAAGAGGGAGGCACCACTTTGAGGACCATTCCACCAGTCTATTGAGGGCAGCTTGTACTGTGAAAGTTGCACACTCAACACTCGGGGAGGAAGCCCAAATGGCTAGGTCATCTGCATAGAGTGAAGTTTTAACAGATGTATGGAGGAAAGTAGGAAGGTCATTGATATATTAGGAGAAGAGAACTGTTCCAAGAACTGAACCTTGGGGAACTCCTCTTCGGAGACGGAAAGAATGACTGTATGAATTACAGATGCGGACTTTCGAACGGCGATCTGAGAGATAGGATCGTATCCATTCAACAAAGCAAAGAGGAAGATCTGAAGAGAGGAGGGCAGAATGCCAAACTGAGTCAAAAGCTTTCGCAAAATCCACAGTGGCGAGGACTGTACGTGCGCCTGGTTTAGATTGGTGGAAGGAATCTGCGATTGACTGCGAGAGGACGAGAACCTGATCTACAGTCGATCTACCAGGTCTAAATCCAGCTTGCACGGGTGAGAAAGTGCCTTGTAGTTCTAGAAAATAGGTTAATCATTCTAAAAGCATTCTTTCGAAGAATTTGGAGGTACAGGAAGTAAGAGAGGTGGGTCTATATGAGGAAGGTGAGTCAGAGGGTTTTCCCGGTTTGAGGATGGGTATGATTGTTGATTGTTTCCAAGTAGATGGGAAGGCGTGAATTAACCAAGAAAGGTTGAAGATATATAGAAGGAAGTGTAATGCTGATTGTGGGAGATGGGTTAGAAGAAGGTAGGTAATTTGATCAGGGCCTGAAGAGATTGAGGTTGAGAGTCGAGAGATGGCTGTGGAGAGTTCAAGAGAAGAGAATTGTGAGCAGAAGGTGAAGTGCAGGGTGTTGCAGTGTGCAGTTCTGATGTGATTCATCTGAGCTTTCTCGGTGCTTCAAAAAAGTTTTGGAGTTTGAGTAGAGAAATGGGACTGTAGATATGAAGAGATATGATTGGCACAATCTACAGGGGTATGGCAACTTGGGAAGTTGGGGAGGTCATATGAAGTTGGGGAGGGGAGCCAGAGATGGAGCGAAGTAGAGAGAAGACTTTACTGGGACGGGTTTTAGGAGAAAGACTAGAGCAAGTTTTCTGCCAAGACTTAGCTGTAGCCTTAGATATCACAATGGAGGTATATCTACTAATAGAGATATAGTTCTGGCGGTCTTTTTCGGAACAGTGTGCCTTTGCGAATGCCTTTTGGCGTTTCGCGAAGGCATCTGCGACTTCAGGAGAACCACCAGGCTTTAGCACGGCGGTTGATGCCGAAAGGAATGGCAGAAGTGGCAGCATCATTCAGGAGTTTGGTAAAGGTGTGGGTGGCTTTAGAAAGAGAGAGTGTTGTAAAGTTAGAGGGGGGAGGACAGTGGGTATCAATATAAGTAAAGTAATCGTCACAGCGAGCTTTATTGTAGTTAAATGAGGGGGACGATGGATAGAGTTAATTAAAGGGGTGGTAGGAATAGTGATAGAGATAGGAAAATGATCTGAACCGAGGTCCGGAAGGGTCTGCCATTTGCATTTAGAGGCTATTTGGGCTGGAACTAGAGAGAGATCAAAGGAGGAGCGGTTTCCGGTGGCACGGTGTAGTAGGGTATGATGTTCGGGGTTGTTAAGAGGTAAAAGATCAGAAGAAAGGAGCCAGTCTTACAGATCTTTGCCTGATTGATCTTCCTGTGAGTGGGAGTATTAGTCCCAGGATGAATGATGGCTGTTAAAGTCGCCGAAGATGTAAGTAGTGGGGGATGATGGTAAGAGGAAGGGTGAGAAAGATTTTGGGCGAGAGTCGGAGGAAGAAGAGCGGATAGGAGGGACATAGACATTGAAAAGATGTATAGGTGAGGCTCCTTTTATTTTAACTGTGATAGCTAATTAATCGGAGCTGGGATCGAGGGAGGAGAGGGATTGTGTAAAGAGTGAAGTGTAGGTTAGACCGTTTTTGACAAGTATGAGTACACCACCTCCTAGGTTTCCCGTAGAGATGGTGGTTCCTCTCCTTGTCATAGAACGGTTTTTTTGGAGGGTTTTGTACCCGGGTATGCGGAAAGTGGAGTCAGAGGAGAGGTGCGACTTATGCACGAAGATGAGATCATACTGATTTTGAGAGAGAAAATGTGTGAGTTCAGTACGACGGGGGCGAATCCCATTAGCGTTCCACTGTAGGATTCGGAGTTTGTTTCGAGAGGGAGAGGAAGGATGGAAAGCAGATTGTGTGAGAGGAGAGATGGTATGTTGAGTTTGAAGAGGTGGTATAGTTGACGCTGAGGGAGGATACTTAAAAATTAGGTAGGAGTGGTTAGGAAGGTTGGTGGGATTATTCGTGGTTGTTTTGGGGTGAGGGTTCATTTTTAAAGATATTGTTTTGTGGGTGCTTGTGAGTGAGGATAGGGGATTTGAAATGTTTATTGATGAGGGTACAGGGTTAGAATGTAAGAGGGAGGGGGTGGAGAAGAGGATGGGCACATTGGGCAAGTCCAAGAGTGTCCCGGGGAAATTTTACGAAAGTCAGCGGGAGAAAAACCAGAGTAGGAGAGGTGTACCTAGAGAGAACAGTTGGTACATTGTACCGATCTGTTTCCCCAAGTGACTCTACGGGAGCAGACGGAGCAGGGGTCTGTTGAGCCAGGGTTTGGATGAATGTCACCGCTGATGAGGAGGAGCATAAGAATGAGAATCAGCAGTGAGTGGGATAGGTAAAGAAGAGGTTTGGGATGGAAAAAGGGTCAGAAAGAAAGTAGAAGAAATAGGGGTGCGGTCAATTGGGTTTAGGAATGCTGTCCATATGTGACCGCGCATTGGACAGCAGGGAGAGTTGTCCAGGGGAGAAACGCCCGAGGATGAGACTTTCGGGGAATCGACAAGCCATTTCAACCCTCCCCAGTGCAGGGAAGGGGACTGCACCATCACGTTGAGGTGGCTTGTCGTTGGTGCAGATTAAATTTAGTCGCAAAATTTAGTCGCAGAAAATTTAGTCGATTAAATTTAGTCGCAAAATAGCTTGATTCAAAAATATTTAGCTCTAACTGCCTTATCGAGCACTCTGTATTGCAACTAATATGAATTCTATATAGCTCAGTATTTCTCAAAGTAAGCATCCACTCCGGGTCACAAGAACAGAACTGCAACCGAGGATTTATCTTTTTACACCCCCAGGATGCCGTACTGCGCAGATAGGATGCTGACAGCAATGGTGACAGCAATGGTGACAGCAATGGTGTTGAGCAAGTGCATCGTCAGATTTCGTGCTCCATGTAATGCCCGATGAATGTTTTTTTATCTCTATATTTATTCTCCCGACTCGTAGGAAACCGACGGAGGCGTTAATACGTAAGACAAGCAATTACCCCGACCTGCTTCCATAAATGTGAAAATATTGCTGTCCGCTTGTGATTTAATAGAAATATGACTGTAATTTAGAACTGCTTGCCAAGATCACCAAGCAGGGAAATGTCCCGTAAAGTGTCTTTCGCAAAGACACAAAAGAATGGCGCGAGTAGGTTTCGAAACGAGACCGTGTCGATCACGATCCCGGCGCCTTAACCACTTAACCACTGACAACACACGATGTAGCACGCTAATAAAATGTGGTTTGCAGTTTGTTCGGTGACGCCGCAATCGCAATTAGGTGAGGAAGCAAGACTCCATTCGTGCATGAACGAATCGAATCGCTCAACGCCAGTCCGAAGGTAATTGAGCTAAATCACACTGTTCGATACAAGCCCATTCCAACAGGCCTGGCACTGGTGATGGAAGTGAAAAAACGAAGCCTGGATGTATTGTCACAACCGTGTTACATCTATAATTTATTCACTGTGCAGCGCGGAGGCCTACTTTGACAAGATTGCTTTATAGTTTTTGCGAAGATGGCACAAACGGGCGTTTAAATCTTAGTTTTTCTTGGGGGCCATCTGAGGACCCAATAAAAAGACCATACAATATGGTCAGGTATGATTAGCCAAGGAGAGTGTTGCTTTTAGTTGGCGAAGCTCAGCCGGCGGGATGCCTTAAGTAGGCTTATGAGTAGGTGGTCCATTGGAGTGAAACGCAGGCATTCAGTGACAATGCGCAAAGAGTCATATAAGACATCCTCCATGAAGTAGGTGTGTGTGCTGTGGCAACAGACTGGTACGCAGTATTCAGATGTCGAGAGGGTAGAAATAGAAAAGCTGTACGTAATGTTTCATCATACCACCCCCATCTTGAGCCTGCAAGTCGCCTCAGCTGTGTGATGCTTGAAAATCATTTTTTTACGCAATGCCACAATAGAATGACGGAACGTGACTGATCTGTTTAATTTTACCCAAGATAAGTAGGAGCTAGACCGAATAGTAAAGGTTTATTGATGTTATAAACCTTTAGCTCACGTTTGACATTCAGGTTATTTAAATAAAAGGCTGCTATCACCTTTTTTTGTGTGCATGAGGTTTACGAGGTGCATTCAATAAGTTTCCAGACTTTTTTGGTATGGACACTTTTATTAACCGTACACACAAAAAACTCTAGTCCCCTTCAAAGTATTCTCCTCCGACATCAATGCACTTGTTGTACCGTTCCAACAACTTCTGGAAAGCCCCCTGGAAGTCTTCTTGTGTGAGCGTGTTTAGGACCCTCGTCACAGCCTCTTTCATGTCCTCAATTGTGGAATAACGATTGCCTCTGAGGTTTTCCTTGAGCTTTGGGAATAGCCAAAAGTCGCAGGGAGCAAGGTCCGGGCTGTAGGGAGGATGGGGAACCGTCTTGATGCCCATCTGGGTCAAATAGTCTGTGACGAGGATGGATTTGTGGACTGGGGCATTGTCCTGATGGAAATGCCACTGACCTGATTCGAAGAGTTCTGGCCTCTTCCGACGGAATGTCTTCCTGAACTCCCTTAAAACTTCAATATAGTACTCCTTGTTGACTGTGATTCCAATGGGAACCCAGTGAATGTAGATTATGCCCATGCTGTCAAAAAAAGGGATCATCATGAGTTTCTGGGTGGACTTGCTCTGTCTGGCCTTCTTGGGTCTGGCAGATCCAGCATGCTTCCACTGGGAACTCTGTCTCTTGGTCTCTGGGTCATAACAATAGATCCAGCTTTCATCGCAGGTTACCAGGGCATCAAGAACTTGGGGATCTGAATTAATGAGCTCGACCATCTCCTTGCTGTCATTACAACGTCTTTCTCTCTGATCTTCCCGGAGCACTCTTGGGACGAACTTCGCGCAAATCTTCCGCATCTTCAGTTCCTCACGAATGATTTTGTGTACAGCTCCCACACTGACATTAAACTGTGCGCTTAGTGTCTCTATAGAAACACGACGGTCCCTATTCATGAAATCGTTTATTTGGCCAATCATCTCTGATGTTCTGACTTCCCTACTCCTCCCACATCTCTCATCATCCCTCAAGGACTCCCTGCCTTCCTTGAATCTCTTGTGCCACTGAAAAACTGATGATCGATTCATGCAAGATGGTCCATAAGCAGTCTGAAGCATACCATACGTTTCCGTGGCAGTTTTTCCAAGTTTAAAACAGAACTTGATCGCATATCGTTCTTCTAATGTGTCCTCACGTCCAGATTGCATTTTTGAAATTCACCAGCTATGACAATCAGGATTTAGTAAGGTGTACTCTAATTCCTACTGTAGCTATAAATTTGCACCTAAACAAGAAAAAATTGGTCAATCATCTCATAAGGAGTATAGTAACAACATACTGAAATATCTCGAGTTTACGGCAATTATAAATGCCTGTACAAAAAAAGTCTGGAAACTTATTGAATGCACCTCGTAACTTCCAAGTTTGAAGATACCCTGTAATTAAGTGCAGTCATCTTGACTTAAAACTTAAGTCTTTCCAGTCTCCAGAAGAGTCCAAAAGTGCAAGATCGTCGTCATAAACAAACTTCCGGGATATTACGGAAGGCAGATTGTTTGTATAGATATTGAAAAGAAGGGGAGCTAAGACCAATCCCTGAGGAACGCCGTTTTTCTGACGACAGAGCCTACTTCTCTTGTTGTGACCAGTAGAAAGAGTGAAACTTCGGTTCTGGACTAGTTTTCAAGACATAATCATTCTTATCAAGTAATCCGGCGTAAGTCTTTAGCAGCTTGCAGGTAAAGCCACGGTGCCAGATAATGTTTCACTTTATAATAAAAACCGAAAAAGCTCTTTCACTTTATAACGAAAAGGAAATTTTCTCAAAGTAATTTTTGTCATTTACTTTTGGGGAAATGGCTATCTTGAAAGGATCCTCCTTTATACGGCAAAAAATTTTGAAAATTATTGATAAAGCTACATATTGAAATAATTTTTGTAAAACAAGGGACCATTTTTATTAAATTTGCTTATTTAGTTTTGGCAAGCCTATACGCTATTTTTTACTTTATAAAGTTTTATGAATCTTTGTCTCATACAGAAAAACCTTTTTTTAAAATAGCGACCTGATTAGAACTCTTTAACAGGCTGTGGTAAACATGTTTTTGTTTACTAAACTTTCTTTTAACGAGCAGTTGCAAATAGGTTGGCAATAAAAATGCTTGTTTTGGAATGCAGAATAATCAGTTTTTAAGATGGAAAACCAAATAAGATAGAAACTCAAAATTCCAAGATGGAAACTTCAAATAATCAATTTTATTAAACGGGAATATTTTTATTTTTATTTTATCTCTATATTTATTTTCCTGACTCGCAGGAAAGCGACGGAGCGACGGCGACGGAGGCAATTACCCCAACCTGCTTTCGGAGATACCAAGATATTGCTGTCCGCTAGTGGCGTGCGGTGACCTTTGAGACTAGTCATGCAATTGGCATGCCGAAATCGGGTCATAAAATTGGGTTTATTCAAGACCAATTTTCGTTCCAGATTCAAGGTGATCTCTAAAAAAAAAGTCATCGCTTGCAGTCATTACCTGGTCTCATCGATCATCATTGATCTCTAAAAAAAAGAAAAAGTCATTGCTTGAAATCAATCCGAGTAATGCACTTTTTGTCCTCAAAATCCAGTGATCTCTAAAAAAAAAAAAACGTCAACACTCTTAACTAGGCTCCGATTTTTTACTTTTCGTCCTAAATTCACGATATTCCCCAAAAATAACACCAAAAATAGGTCTTCGACTCGGATCGGCCTTAGATTTCATCCGAAACAAGTAATATTTGTTATTGAATTCAACGATTTCTACATCATCGCGCAAAAGTTCGTCATACAATTCCTAAAGATTTGGTCATGCAACACTTGCATGCCCTGACCGCACGCCACTGCTGTCCGCTTATAATTTAATAGAGATATGATTGAAATTTAGAACTGCTTGCCAAGACCACCAAGCAGGGGAAAGTGCCGTAAAGTGTCTTTCCCAAGGACACAACAGAATGGCGACCTCCTAAACTAGGCTTATCAACGTTTCAATTTTTAGGGCTTTGTCCAGCCCATTTCGGCAGAAATCCAAGGCAAATTCCAAGTGCAGACCTTTTTTTTATTTTTTTCAGAGATCACTAATTTTTAGAGACGCAAATCTTGAAATCCGAAACAAATTCAAAATGAAGACTTTTTTTTTAAAAGAACACTTCTTTTTTGGGACAAAAATTATGAAGTCTGAGGCTGCATGATTCGAAGTGATGACCTTTTTTCAGTGCACACTACTTTTTAGGGAGAAATTTTTTTGTTGAGTGTCCCGGTTCGCCCCTTTGAAAATGTGGTATGCCTATTCTTAGCTGCTTAGAACTTGTTTTCTTTTTAGTGTCAATGCATACAGTAGAGATAAGTAAGTCAGACTCGCATCTCACAAGCAGGCGTTGTAATAAGAAACAGCCATATTGTAGTCTATTTTGTTGCTGATGTGCAATTATGTATAAATGTCCTCCTCTCAATATTTTGAACACCTTTCAACAGTTGTCTGCCAACTCTCCCCGTGCATGCGGCTCTTAGACCGCTGGCATAATGTAGTAGACAATTAGAGTTTATTTATTTTTATTTGGTTATCTCTATTTATCCTACTGACTAACAGGAAAACGTCGGAGGCGTTGTACTTAGGACAAAAATGAAAATAAAAGTCATCGCACTACTTCGTGACACAACAGTATAATTATTTAAATGATATGAATCATATTTTTTTAAAGCAGCGGGTGTCGACGGAAGAATATCCTCGCCTGCCGCATCCGACTTTTGATTGTACAGTAGTTCAGTGTTTACCTTAAAGTATTACATTTTATTGCACTTATGAACAAAGCCAGTTTTACGACTGATAATAAGAAATTAACTTTAAACAATTTTGAGGTGACATAAGATGGTATGGCCTAAAGTATTTTATCAAATAACTCAGTTTTATTCATGTATTTTACATTATGGCCTAAGTAACTTAAAATTTCATTATGGCCTAAAGTAATTTTATTATATAACTCAGTGGATGAACAACTCTTTTAGATGACGATTGCATGTGAAACGTATCTCAATTCAAGTTTTTCACTTTAACACACGAGAATCAGTCTACAACTTGTTAAAAAAAGTTTTTTATTGCACCTTGGTGGTCACTAAACAACTTATCCAATTTTTTTCATTAGTTTAAAATTTTAAAAAAGTTTTAATTAGGGAGTGAACAACACCACGCTCTACTCTTCGTTTAAAGTAGTTTAATTCAAAGCTAAAAAAACAGCAAACACAAATACACTTCTGTTAATTTTCAGTATCGTTATCAAATTGATTTAAATGGAAACGGCTGAGAGATTACAATAGATTATAAAAGTTTTGATATTGATGCAGACGTTTTTATTAATAAATACAGTAAAACGCAAATTTTTGGTAGATTACTAGAATTTAAGAAAATACTTAAAATAATAAATACACTTAAGGATTTCAAAAGTACAAATTTGTATATTTTGAGTAAATTTTTCTTAAAAGATTTTTGAAAATATTTCACAAAACGATCGCGTGTTTGTCATATCAGAGTTTGTTAAAGTTAAACAAAACAAGGTGTTGGGGAGATTACGACCACGAAAAGGAGGGTGCCGTGAACTAAACTTGGTTTAAAAAATAAAAATTCAGAACACGAAAAAGTTTAAGGTTTCCTGCAGTTTCAAGCAATTGCATTGACGGCGCTCCTGGGTGTTTGTTAACGATAATGTTGATTGAAAGTTTGTTTGAAGTTAAAAGTTTTTGAATTCTTAGCTTAAAAAAATAAAGCAGCGACTAGAATTGACAGAATAGAATAGACACTAGACAGACTGGAAGAGATTTTTTTTTAAACACTGTTGGGAAACCAATCACAGTCAGAAGAATTTCACGCGCACAGTGCGGGGTTATGTCCAACCATAGAAATGTGAAACTTGGAAATGACCAATCCTATGCCCGCGGCATCGACGAGCACTGGGGACAAAGTACCGAATGAGACAGGTCATGTTTTGTGCAATGCTGCAAGGCCTAGTGAAAACAAACTCAATGTTTGATAGATTTATGAAAACCGGGTCATGATGATACCTCGGCAGTACTTGTCATTCTGTGGCGCCCTTGGAAAAAACAATTTACTGCACTTTTCTCCGGTTGGTAGTCTTAGTAAGCTGCTCTGAATTTTATTCAAATCTCTAAAACCCAAAAAAAATTTCAACCTGACCGCAACATTTTGGATATCTTCGAAAATAGGTCGGGAACCGGCTAACAGTTACCCTAAGTATGACGCCTCCGACATGTAAGTCAGAAAATGAATAAAAAAATTTACAAGGAGAAAGCAATGGCCGAAACAATAAAACAACTTTTCAAGCAGCGACAACAAATATGATGATAACAGGTAAAAAGTTTCGATGGAAAGCGATAAACATTTCACGCAGCATCCGATTACCCGGGTACATCCAATTCGTCTGCACAAGCGCAATAAAACGGTGAATTCAAATTTCAAAATTATTACATCAGGAGTCATACGTTGGATCCTGATCACGATTAAATGAAAACTTGAACAGATTACCAAATTCTGTGTCAAATAACGTTATCAATTTTAAATTGAAAATTATCCAAAGCAGACGCAAAAACGGCCTTGAACATCACCAGAATAACATGTTTGAACTTGTGACGCATACAACACAAAGTGCTGACTTATTTGTTTCATCCATGGAGCAACTCATTTGTTACGGCTAAACTTAGCAAACTCAGCAAAAAATGAAAACAAACCAAGCAATGAATTTAGCAACACGAAACCAATTGAATAAGGTGAGCGCAGCTAATAGAACCAGTGTAGAGCAGAACTTTCATTGTTCAAATGAATTGAAGGAAATAGAAACTAATCAATATAGATTATGTGCTTGCGACAAAACCCACTTATTGGTCAATACGTTGCTGCATCGTAACTACCACCAACACTGAAAACTGAAAAGCGGATGATTTTGAACGAATTGGTAGCCATCAATAACCTTGTGCTCGGTCCACGAAAACAATGCTTGAAAATCATCTTGCTGTACTTGCTGGATACATGCTTTGGACAGCCCAAGGATGTGAATATGCTTTTGCCGACTTCTCCATAAAACAAATTCAGGAATCAGACCTTTAAGCTTTCATATTGATGTTTCGCTTCCACCCTTATTATATTCGATGTAAGCAGGGGGGTCGCTCCCGTTGCAGACAGGTTCTTCAGCCTCAATAATCATGCTCAACTTCTTCGTGATGTTGGCTCCTCCGTGCTGCAGAGTCAACTTCGGCTTGATGGCGTTCTTCAGTTTCTGTGCAAGCACAACAAATCCAAAATAAATAACTTTACACCTTTTACCAAGAATAACTTATCATAAAATGATGAAAAATAAGTTCATTCATCGACGGAAGACCTTACTACCATAACAAGGACCACAATCAAGAGCTAATTTAATTCTTATCAATAACTCTACGATCAAGCCCGGTCGCGTCCCTCGAAACAAACCCGCGACAAGCTACGTCATTGAGGCAACTTGCACCTACTCTTCGGGAGTGAAATATGAAGACATTTGATTAGTAGCAAGCCTAACAATTCACTCCGTATTTGAGAACAAGATAGAGCCAAACTTACTTTCTTCAACGTGTCGCCTTCGGATGTAGCAACAACATAGACTGCCCGCAGAGGGATGCAAAGAATCGAAGAAAGAGCAAGTGTCCATCCTATGAGATGTCCCCAGTATGGATAATTGTAAGTCTTGTTGTATGTTAACGGTTCATACTTCACAATCGAAAAGACTAAAATCGCCTGTTCCAAACATTTACTTTGGTCAAAAATTATTTTGAAAGCTTCATAATTTTGCTTTCAAATATTCATCCGCGCTGCTGAACCACGTGACCGAACCGGGTGTTAGCGCTCGCTCGCTCAAGAAGCACTTGCACATTACAATTTAAGAATTTACAACAGAACCAAGATAAGTTCGGAATAAAATGTTACATAACCTAGTCAAATAAAAACATTAAAAATAACCTGGCATAGCTAGTTCAAAACAAAACTATCAAACAAACTTCAACATCTAGCAAGGCTTGTTTATCCGGTTTTAAAAACACGAGCAACGGTCTGCCAGCCACCGACCAGCTCGTTCAGTTATTCTATGTTCGAACATTTTATCTAAACAAGATCAACTTACAGTGTTTAAAAGCGGGGCTGCGTACTTCCAGCATAAATAGAAATAATAGTTTGGCCTGTATCCAATCATATCTTGTATCAAATCATAGAACTTATCAGCTCCATAAATCCAAGCCACGGCCACGCACTGCCACGTGGCGGTCCACAATAAAGTGAAGCCACTGGCGCCATAAAAGTCGAAAAGCTGAAGTATGTACATTCCTCCCTGTACAAACAAGCGGTAAAGCCTATTTCTACATATTACCTCGAATCAATCATCTAGAATAGGGGGCACCAAACTATGGCCAGTTGCATTATAAAAAAGTTTGGTGATCCCTGATCTAGAATAAAACTCTTAACAACGTAATAAAGCGATTTATACACTCCCCATTGTTCAGCAAGTGGAACCGAGCGCACGCGGATTTCCGACGTTTTGACCGGCTAGACTTGCCGTAAGATCGCGTTAAGAATGGATTTATAGTTTTATAATGTTAGCAAGTTGCTTGCCAACTACCAACAAGACAACCTGATAAAAGCCCGTGCGTTTATGCGTTGAAAATTTATGTCGAGTTTGAGTGAATTTGTAGACGTTGGTTTGCACCAATGAGCGGACTCATCAACCAGTGAAAACCACATGTATTACTCAGATAGAAGTAGTAGACACAAACCTCTACTCGTCATTGACAATAGAATTTTTTATTGACACAGTTTCAAATAAAGAGCGTATATTATGATTCTCACAAGCTTGCCCTAGGGGCAGATCTTATACTTTGGGTCATTAATATATCTTCTATTTTGTCTGGCATGCTTCATCGAAAACGTATCTTCCAAAAGAAAAGGCATCCACCTATTTCAAGGTGTATACATGGTTTGGCCCCGATAGTGCGACAGTTTGGGAAGATAAAAAGATTATAAAAAGATTATAAAAAGATTAATAGTCGCGCTTTATTTTAGTTTTTTCTAGATTTCAATTAAATGTTTTTTCACTCTAAAACTGGTTAGCAAGAAGAAGGAAGAGTTGTCAAATAATTACTTTTTACAAAAATCTATGGAAATCATAAAAAGCTCACCCTCGTCACCATGGTGAGACCCACGCAGTAACAAACAAAACAACCAGCAGCCATTGCCATCATCTTTCGATATTTTCCTCCTCTGAATAACTTCGGGTAAAGGTCACCCAGTGAGGTCACGAGGGCAAGAGTGTCGGTCAGCTAAAACAATGACGTCATCAGACAAAAGAAAAACAGTTGCAAGCGAACACAAAATAGACAAGAGGGATGATGATTAATCAGAGTTTCCAACACAAACAAGCAGGTGTTGTGCACGGCACTCTATCATAAACACACCCACAGCAGTGAGTCAATATCAACCAATGAAGTGAGAGCAGAAGCTCAAGAAGAACTTAGCGAACTTACTAAAGTGCTAATGCCGAGAAGAAATATCATGATGAAGAAGAGGCATGACCATAGTTGAGACGCCGGAAGTAAGAGGACTTCTTTTGGATAAGCAATGAATGCAAGACCTGGTCCTATCAATACATGTAGCTTGGTGAGTTGGCAGTAACATTAGACAATAAAGTTTCGCTGGGCTGAGCACTGATTCACTCACGGCTTCATTATTGAGATTAACTTTCTTCAATCACCACAGGATTCATTTCAAATCGAAAAATTATTTTATCAACTATCAAAACCGAGTAACAGATAGCTTACGATGAAATAAGTTTCAACAAAATAGTGTAATAGGACACCAAGCTTGACAGGAAGTAATCGTCATTACACCAGTTGCTAAGGAGTATTTTGGCGCCAACTTACTTTCCCGCCAAATGATAACAAAATGAGGCGAGTATTGAAGTTATGCATTTAGTTTAAAGTCAGTAAAATACAAACTATATAGGTAAGTGTGTGAATATATTGAACAAGAGTAATAAAATCAATTTTTCATAAAGAAAGCAGTTCACCTTTCTCAGCCACATCAGACACCTTCATGCCTTGCTCCTTCGCCATGAAACCCAGCGCGGAAAAGATTGCGAACCCTGCCAGTATGCTCGTGCCGCTGTTGACCGCGGCGATGATGACGGTGTCCCTGGGTTGAAAAAGCAAATGATCAAACAAATAGAACCGTTTAAAATTTAGGAGTAAAACTGGTACTACCCTTTAATACAATGTTTGGCAACCATATTTGAACCACGGCACTTATTTTTATTCTAATCCTTTCACCAGGAGAGGGGCTTAATTTTAAACACTTTTTACAAAAATTTTACGCGACTCCAATATCCCCCCGTAAAGACGCTGCTGCTTTTGATTAAAATAGAAGATTGAGATAATTTTTGGCCTTGGAAAGACAAGTCCGGGCCAATTTTTTTAAATAAAGAGTTCAATTTAAAGGTTTCCTTTCAGGGAGGAAGGAAAGTGTGCTGTGGCTTACAAAAAAAAAGGAATCGTTGATGACCAACCCCCACTTCGTACTTCCCTGAAACTATTTACCAAAACCCACAATTAGATTATAAAGACAGAAGTAGACATTTACTTGAGGCAGTTGTTGTTGTACGGGTTGAAACTCCCGAGCGACACCAAGACACCGATACAGAGAGAATAAGAGAAAAAAACCTGAGTTCCGGCATCAATCCAAACCTGGAATTAAATGCTTTTGCTATGAAGAATGTAAGGGAACACTGTCTATACTCGAAAACAAAAACTTTGGGGAGTTAACAAGCAATGAAACGATAAACAAACAGCGCAATCGATTAAAAAACACTGGTGGCTTAACTTCCATGCAATTTTTTACCTCCGGTTCGGTTAATTTGGTGAGGTTTGGTTTGATGTAAAACTCTATTCCTTTCCACGCGCCTGGCAGAGTGACGCCTTTTCCAAGAAGAATAAAAAGCATGATGTATGGGAATGTGGCAGTGAAATACATCGCCTGCAGCAATACTGTGCATTATGTAACTTGACAAAACTATGATAGTTTAATCCAGTGCTTCACAATCGATGGCCCCAAGTTATTTCAGGTGGGCCGTGTGCTTTTTACTGGGCAATTTTAATTTGATAGGAGCAAGCCGATGATCTACAAACCGTTTTTATTTTTTTGGTCTTCAACAATTATGCGATAAAGACATAATTAAGGAAAACAAATTAACTTAAAAGGCTAAAAAATCTTCTTCCGTTGACAAAGCACGCTTTTGTTGTTTCAGATTTGAAGACCCTTTTTGAGCGGTCTTCACTTTGCTAATAGCAATAGTGGCCCGCAACAATTGCGTTCTAATTTTTTTTGGACCGCGATGGTAAAAAGGTTGAGAAGCACTGGTTTCATTCAAGACAATTTCTTTGAGAAACTTTCTTCAATTTAATTTTTAAACTTTATTATATCTTTAAATCATGCTTTATATATACACTGTACCATGCTGTTCAACATAATAACAAAATATAAGCAAATTATATTTGTGAAATAAAGATTAAGTCTAGCCATAAAGACAGGAACTAAACGATTTCTTAAAAAATATATTTATAAAACTTTTATTCTTTTAGAAAAAAGTTTTAGGCTCTTGAGTTGGAGCCTTAGGCTATATAAAAATCGTTAATAATTGTGTTTAGAACATGATTGAAAATAAGGGTTTGAATTCAAAAACACTTTTTCAATTAAAAAAGTCTTCTAAGCAATTCTATAATTCGAGTTAGAGGGGAAATGGCACCAAAGAGTACCATCTGTGGCAATTTAATTCTTAATTATATAATTTATCAAAATTTATAAAACAACTTTAGCATACGTAAAACTGCATTATTCCTTAGTAACATATGTGCATCAGCAAATAAAACATTGATTAAAACCTTTTTAGATGTGATTTTTATATTTTTATTATTTATTGTTGTCCTCGAACGGCAGCAAAAAATCCAACATCAAAAAGCGAAAAAATATCTTACGAGAAACTTTTAAAAATTTACGAAAAATATCTATAGATTTAAAATATCAAAAAGCTCAGCTAATTGGCTTAACGATTTTTTAAAAAGATAACGAATCATCAAGATGAGGTGAGGCCTTATATTTGTCTTAACATGCCAAGCATTTTTCTTTTTATATCAGGCATCATCATGGAAATTTACTACAGGTGAAATATTCCATCTCGAAATTTTTAAACAATGATTCAATCCGTGTGTGACGCCGTTGCCGCTAAAACCGCGATTGTCGGGTGGAAAATTACCGCGAATACTACCGAGCTTCACTGAGAGAAGGAAGCGGGTCACGTGACCTTTTTTGAATTAACGACTGAACAGCCGCGTTTGAAACGAAACGCTACGATCGTTCAACTCACGGCTAGTCTTGCTTCGATCTCTGAACTAACACTTGTACGGCAAATATATTGCGAGTATGTGACTCAAAATCTCTGGCCTGTATCGAAACTTGAACAAATTGATTGATTTCTACAACAGCTCATCTCACACTTTTTAAGCTGATCAGGGTTTCAGGATCTAGATTGCAACTAATTTTGGAATTCCATAGAATGTAGTAAAATAGGACCCTCTACATTTCCAAAGTTTATGGTTTTTTACAATTTCGTGGAACAGATCAACTACACTGCGAATTAAATGGGGGTTCAGTTAATGGGTATTGTTCACTCTTCGCCGTTACTAAACTTGCAGGCTTTGGAGATTCCCTAAATTTAAGAGATTGAAAAGCACGGCAAATAATGAACGGGATCCCTGTTGATTAAGAACTAACCCGCAAAATACACAGTAAAATCGCACAAAGTGATATCGTGTTCATACCAAACAGTAGCGTATTTAGGGGGGCATTGTGCCATTGTCTTTTTTTTAAAGTTTTTTTTAGACTTTGTGCCATTTTTTTATAGAACACTTCTGTTTTGGGACGGAAATCAAGAAAACAGCAATTAATTTGAAGTGAAGACCTTTTTTTCTACCACTTCAATAAATTTCTCCACTAACCACATTTGATTGTGGTCGTATGCCCCCCTTTCAAAAACCCTCCGTGCGCCACTGATACCAAGCCACTTTTATAAAAACATTAGCAAACCTCTTCCACTTCTACCGTCTCACCGGAACTTTATTTACACACGAAAAAAACGAGAAAACACGCGAGAGCCGGCAAATCAGAGCAACCACAGTTTGGTGTGCTACTGTAGGTTTATTGTTTGCAAGTGATTGCGACACTACCACCACCAGTCTACCTGATATTAGTAATTTATTAGGCTTTTCATAAAACTCTTTTTGTATGATAACTTTTCAAAATTTAATTCAACTTACTTTTCCAGTCGATTTTGTTCCTTGGAAAACAGTGAAATAGCAAATAATCCAAGCTAGCAGAAGAACTCCAGCTAACTCCCACTTTAGGCCACCGAGATCGTCAATTCCATCAGTAATTTCTAAAACATTTCTCCTATGAAAATAAAGTTTAAATGATTTAATATCATATGGAGCCATAGCTACAGATTTCAATGTTATGCTATTTTATTTAAAAATCTAACTCGCTGAAGTTATTTTAACACTTTTAAGAGTGAGAAACTACAGGGTGACCCAAAAGAAACAGAACCCAACAAATTTTATTAAATCCTATCAACATCAATAGAATTTTAAGAAATTTGATTAACTTAAATATCAATCTTTGTACCATCATTCCTCAAAATTTCGTTTATTTTGATTGCTTTACATTAAAGTTATGTATTGTTTGAAATATGCTCCAAATGGGCGCAACAGCATTGGAGGCAAACTTGCAGACGTCATGCAAAATTGTCACTCACTCATACTGATCTCTCTTTTGAGATTTCTCAAATTTTTGGCTGTATTTAGTACCATTAGTTTAAAAATTGATGAACTAAAGGTACTAAATACAGCCAAAAATTTGAGAAATCCCAAGAGATCAATACAAAGATTGATATTTAAGTCGACCAAGTTTCTTGAAATTCTATTGATGTTGATAAGATTTAATAAATTTGTATGGGTTCTGTTTTTTTTTTGGGTCACCCTGTATAACTGAGTGTTTTTCAAACTTGGTAAGTCAGTTATTTAACAAAGTTTCAAAACTTATGCAAGAACAAAAGCACTTTCAAAACAGTTCCGTACGATGTCAAGGTGTTTCCCTAGGATGACTACCACCACAACATTTCAACGACAATGTTATTTATTTACTATTGATTAAAGATCACCCTAAATTTTGGTATTCTAAATATTTTGAATTCTCAAAAAGTGGTAACGTAATTAGCACGGTTGACAATTCAACCAGCACAATTCAATGATTGGCTGGTAAACCGACACTCATAGAGACGATTGACGATAGTCATTCATCGCCAACTAAGTCTTCCAACCTTTGTAATGTAAGAATTTCGCGTTGCTTTTGTCAAAACGAATCCGTAAACTTGAAAATTTATAGCAAAAAAAGCACCAGCACTAGGTGCTGCTGTTTTATACAATAATTTCGTTTTTTGCTATTTTAAAAATTTAGTGCATTCGCCTTGTCTTGAATTTCATTGTCGGTTGGTTTTGCTTCTTTTTTAAGAACTTTACAAATAATTAATTTAATTTTTCCAGGTAGTTTTTTTGGTGCATTAGCATGAGATGGTTTAAATTTCATTAGTGCAAAAATGACGGTTTACTACAAATCACTTCACCAATCGCATTGCCCAAGAAAAGTTGAAAAAATCTTAGAAAGTGAGTAGCTAAGTTTATTACCAATAAACCGTAAGTCATTTTCAAAGAATGAAAAATCAAGCGAGCAACAAATGTCCAGCGAGAATTGACAAGTGCTTTATGAAAGAAAATTATCTACTTTTTGCACCACAAAAATTTTCGTATTTATACGTGAGCCTAAACTTTTAAAACTTTTATTTAATTACTTCACTTGAATAAAGAAACGGCTGGTGCAAATACCAACGTGGCAATCTGTAGGCTTATCTAACGTTGTGTTTAACGTTTAATACGGGGTTATGGATTACTGGAAATCGATAAATTCCAATAGAATGACTAACCAGTTCATTGCAAGTCAACATGCAAAGGTTGTTACGCAAAATAACTAGACGATTCGACTGATGATCAATTAAGTTTCTCATTTTAGAATTTATCTATTTATTTTATTTCATCTCTATATTTATCTTCCTGACTCGCAAGAAAGCAACGGAGGCGCTAATACAGAGGATAAGCAATTACCCCGATCTGCTTCCGGAGATGCCAAGATATTGCTGTCCGCTTGAAATTTAATAAAGATATGACTGTAATTTAGAGCTGCTTTCCAAGACCACCAAGCCATGCAATATGCCGTAAAGTATCATTCCCAAGAACACAACAGCAAGGCGCGAGTAGGTTTTCAACCCTGACCATGTCGATTAAAATCCTGGCACTCTAACTAATCGACCACACTGCAGAATTAACAACTCGAAAAAAATGATAAACAATACAAATTGATGTGTTGCATATTACAACGATAACAAATCAAACGCGACAATTTACAATTTATGCTTACGTCACTAAAGAATTCCTTTAAAAAGATCACGTCAAGCCTGGTTGAACATACACTATGAATCTCAGGAATGCGCTTAAGAGAAAAAGCTTAATCAGCGTTAGCAGAACAGCGCTAGCAGGTGAGAACAATTTACAATTCTTTGTGAAAAATATCAAATATTTACCAAAATGTGTCCGCAAAAATAGCTTTTTAAACTAATCGTCAAAAAATCAAACGCTGAATCAACAATAACATTTACAAGAACGTGACCACACAGTTTACCAAACGACAATTTGTTTAACGTTTGTAGAAAGATAGATTGTGCTTTCCATTTACTAATTAACTTCGGACATTTTTACTTCTGTAAGACCTAATGACATGTGCTTTTTTTTCTTTACGCTAATTTGCTGTAGAACCACGTATCCCTGAAGTGACTTTGACTTGAAACTGAGAAATGTCGAGAGGTTTTTGCATTCACGCGTCTTGAGCGTCAGTCTTGCGGCGGCAGGGAGCAGCGTTACCTCTTCGTCACTTTTTCTCACACATTTTAAGAGCTCGACGCAAGACTGTGAAATATTATTATTCAAAGTCGAAAATATTTATATTAAACGCGACCCAAATTTTGTAGTCAAAATTTGGGTCGCGGGGACCTTGAATAAAGGTCACAGATACAGGGTGTCCACAAAGTCCCTTTACAAATTAAAAAAATTATTACAAAGGCAGTTGATGAGATATTTCAAAGCGGTTCATTTTATTTTAATCGATGTTCATTAAAGTTTTAATTAAAATCAAAATTTTGTGTTTCAGATAAAATTTTTATGAGTTTAATAAATGTGTTTAATAAACCCCTATAAAATGACTAGTTGTCAAAAGGCCGAATGTGTATTCTGGTTTATTGAGACAAAATCGGATGTTCAAACCCAGCGAAACTATAGAACAAAGTATGGAAGAGATTAACCGTAACATCCTTCTATTCAATTATGGCATAAGAAAGTTCGGGAGACAGGGACAGTGTTGGATAGAGGGAAAAGTAATTGACTAAGAACATCTAAGTAAAACATCGAGCGTGTAAGGCAACCCTTTCATTGTTCGTTCTTTCATTGTTCATTTCTATCCATACTGCAGCCAGATAATTGGAACTACCACGTTCAACAGTGCACAAGAGCCTATATAGAATTTAAAATTGTATGCTTACCAAGTAGGAACGTTACCTGCACTTTCACCAAACGCTATGCCAAAACGAAAAGAATTTGCAGTTAACATCTGTATCTTTAAAATGTACAGGTCGACGTGGTTGGCTAGGTGGCAAGGTTGATTTGGAATGTTTAAATTTTCTTGACCCAACTGTATTTGTATTTTGTAGGCCTAATCAAAATTAATGTACAAAGAAATATTAAATTTTTCAGTTTTGAAAAAACTTATCAATTTAGTAAGCTTCCCGAACTAGTTAATCAAACGATCCTTAGCTCAGTCCCCACATATCAAAGCAGATCAACTTCACCAACCTCGTCCACGCAAAACCTTGCCAAAAGATTATGCTTTTTATATTTATTTACATTACAAATGCAGTCGGTTTCAAAGAAATTTAAATATCTTCCATAGCCAACTTCTCAAAATTGAAATGACTATTATTGCTTTACTTATTTACATTATAAATACAACTGGTTTCAACAACGCTAATAACCACCACGGCCACGCCAACCACGCCAATCACGTCAACCACGCTGACCACGTCGACCACGTCCACCACGTCAACCATGCCGACCACGTCAATCACGCCGACCACGCCGACCTGTACATTTTACAGGAGCCGTTAATATGGTGAAACGAATTTCTTCTCCAGCGAGTTTGTTTTAGTGACGAGGCAACTTTTTATGTTTCAAGAAAATTAACAAACACAATGTGGGAATTTGGGGATCAGAACACCCTCATGTAATCAGAGACTTGCGGAATAGTTACGTTCATAAACCAGGATACACATTCTGCCTTTTCTTCAGGACTCGTCATTTTATAGGAATTTATTAAACACATAAAAATTTTATCTGAAACACAAGATTTAAATTTAAATAAAGACTTTATTAAACAGCGATTAAAATAAAACAAACTCTTAGAGATACCTCATCAACTTCCTTTGTAATAATTTTTTTAAATTGTATAAGGAATTTATGGATACCCTGTATAACTTGATTATATTTTTTTTATGGGTCTTTAGGTATTCATGTTTAAGAGACAAGTGCTGCCTAAAAATAACAGTTAATTTTGCAAGTGCTTGTGCTGATTAGAAGATAGGTCATGCTTTAGAACATGTTGATCCAAGTTCTTCATGTCTAAGGACGACTTTGTAAAAATACAATATAAAAACCCTCAGACAGCAAGGGTTTCAAAACTATCCGATTAAATCAGTGATGAGTTATAAAAGGTCATTTCAAATACAAAGCCAAAAGGTAAAAAAAGTAACGACTAAAAATGGTCTTGACGTATGAGTGAAAAATTTACGGTAAATAAACTAAGTTAAAAATCTACAAACGGTTTGCCGAGCTGTAAATAATCACGTTGTGAAAAAAACCTGCTTCTCACAACGCTGATTTATTAAAAACAATTTTAGGTTAACAAAGAGATATTTCAATCACAGAAAACGGCATAGTTAAATCAAATTTCGTTCTACAGTGTATGCACTGTCTTAGCCCGGGGTGGGAAAACTACGGCCCGCAACGCCCTTTTGTGCGGCCCGCGAAGGCTTCAAACAAATACTTTAAAAAATTTATTAATTGTTTTTGGTCTTCAACCAAATTCTTGGTCATTGCTTTTACCAATTACTGATTTTTAGATAACCAAAAAATCCGAGGTAGAATCAAAATGAAGACTTTTTTTTCGAGGTCACTTCATTTTGGGCTTGAAAATTCAAAAATCTGAGGCAGAATCTAAGTAAAGACCTTTATTTTTAAGAGATCACTTCATTTTGGGCTCAAAAATTCAAGAAATCCGAGGCAAAATCAAAGTAAAAACTTTTTTTTAGAGATCACTAGGGTACGGCAAGCAAATAAATTCAACTTTAAATGCGGCCCGCGAGCTAAAAAGTTTGCCCACCCCTGGTCTTAGCACTGTACAAAAATTCTACTGTTATTAAAAATAAAGCGAAAATTTGTTCTTACTCCCAATATTCAACAACAGGAGAAGTATAATTTAAGCTGATTTCTTCTTCAGTCAAATTCAGGCTTTGAAGTGCTGTAAAGTTTTCTAAACAATTTTCGCTGTTCCAAGTGTTGTTGCATTTCTGCCACGGTAGCACAGCCCTGAAAGACTGGAACAGATAAAAGAGAGCCCAAGCTAAAATGACGGCGTAGTAGCAGAGAGTGAAGAATACAATCACGGCTGAAGCTATTCCGATTCCTGGTATAAACAAACAATCAAATTCAAGAGTAAACTTCGTAACTTTAATACCTCTATTTAGTCGCATGTTGAAACCAGTGAAGTATGATCGCGTTTAGTTCAAGAAAACATTTTTTTGTTATTATTCCCAGAACTTCGTACCAGATTTTCTTGCTCGCTAACATTTTTAAAAAAACGATAGCCTCAGGTACTTGTTGATGATAAGTCGTTAGCTGAGCGTTTGTTATGCTTTGCACGCATTTCCTGTCCGGAAATAGTGTTTTGATGCATTGATAAACTTATATGAAGTAGTGGATTCCTTTTTATTGAGGCAAAATTGTATCTTGAGTGGGTCGTCGGGGATGTCGATCACCATATGGAAAGACAATTATTTTTAAATATTTTTACAAGATGCAACAAATTTCAATTAATGTGATTAATTTAATTAATGTAACTGCATTGCATATTAATGAAATTAAAAGAATACTTTAATTAGGCAGGGTGTCTTGAAACCAGGCCAGGGTCTGATGATGATACAACTTGTAATAAAAAAAATATATTAGCTAGTCTCTATAGGCTCACTCTTAAGGGTCCATCATAAAAAATGAACTTATCCGCTGTTATCTCAAACATATTACACAAAACATGCTTTTTCTATTTTGATTGGTTACCGACACTACCGTAAAGGTAATGCGAAGTATTTTTCGACTGTAATAAGCAATAAGGTGGCTCCAGCACATGTATGTTTAATTATTAAAATCAATTTTTTTTACAATTGTAGGCTTTAAGTGTTCAACTAATATTCGATTAGCCGAAACTTGTTTATTTTAACCAAAGTTTGAATACCATCACCGAGTATGCCAAAAGAGTTCGATCTACGAGAGTTGATGTAAACACCTTCTTTTAAGGGCTGCTTCTATTTCTTAGACATTATAAACTTTTTCAAATAAAAAAATGGTAGCATATACTTTTGAGTATGCTTGAAAAAGCAAACTTCTATTGAAAAAGTATATTTTTATTTTATTTTTAGTCTCCAGAACTACAATCAATATCCATAACTTTTTGCGTACAAAGAAAAAATATATAATCAAAATAACTGGCGTATTACTTACAAAAAATTAAATGTAAACAACCCATAAATAACGAATATTGGTGTTTATACTAATGTAGACAGTGAGGCCCCGAGGCAGTCGGCTTTCACTTACTCGTGCATTGTAAAAAGCAGGAAACAAAAACTCACTAACGGAAATAACAGAGCGTGCTGCGTCAAAACGTCAAAAGCGAGTATTTTTTTTAATAAATGAGAAACGTTTGTCTGAGGTCAAACGCCCAGTCTAATTCGTTCATGTCCTAAATTATTTACATACCAGAAATAATAGGGCATAGAGAGTCCCACGATTTGATGGCTCCCAGTTTGGTAAATTGACCCATAGATACCTCCAGAAAGAAAATAGGAATTCCACTAACTATGACCACGAGCATGTACGGAATTAAAAATGCACCTGAACATTGTCGTTGTTACAAGAGGTTAAATAGTTTCAATCAAAATTAAAGACGACAACAACAAAAAATTGAAACCAAAATGAAAGACTTCTTGAGAAAATATTTTAAAAATATTCAATGGAATTTTCAGTCGAAACTAACTTTCTAAATTAAAAATGAAAATAAAAGTTATATGTAACATGTACAGTATATCTTTTGACATCTCCAGAACAATCATTAAACTTTTTACTAACGAACAGAAAAACAAAAGATCTAGTTGGGTATCGAGCCCGCAGCATGCAACTTTTCGATCAAAAACGTGGCACTTCAATTAACTGAACAACGAGTTTGCTTCAAACCGCGAATATATTTGCAAGAGGTCAATCTTTTTAACTATCACATTATTAATTGGGTCTATTATTTAGAGTCAGACCAAGGGTGGGCAACCGAGCTTTGTATAGCGCTACAAAGATAGGTTCAGAAATAATGCGAAAATGATTGGAAGTTACTGTAACTTTTTTAAACAATTTATTTGCAGCGTCTTTTGCTATCAAAAAAGGTATAGAAACGGAACTAGTAGAAGCAACAAAGAGTAAATATTTTAAAGTAAAACTTAAATGTCGCACAAAAATCGACATTGAAAAAAATTTTCACTCATCAATAGGGGCTCATTTCCGCTACGAGCATTGGTAAGAGTATTTTTTGTTTGTTTTATTTATTTATTTTTTCTTTGCGTGCTTAAGCGCTAAACCAGTGGTTCTTAACGTTTTTAATTCCATAAACCCCCTTCACCGATAGTCAAAACTAAATTTCCCCCGTTGGAAATTCAGTTTGTAACCTAATTAATATGTTTATATCAGTATGCAAAAAAGAGAAACTAAGTTCTTACAATGTAAACTAAATTCGATAAACTTTTTAGACTAATATTCATTGCTACAAAATTATTAGTATTAGCAAATGAAAAAAGCTTAAGAATATATTTCATGTAAAAAAAACTATAGCTATAATTACAAAATTAATGGCAGCATTATAAACCAGAAAGCAACAATTAACCATTATGAAGTACCAAAGCGAAAGAACAATTTATTTAGTACGATCGCTTACGTAAAAGTTAGATTTACCAAAATAAATCCAACTTTTGAACTTCTTCATATAAAAAATCTATAAAGTATTACAGTTAATATCTAAAACGTTCAATTACATTATAAAAAATTCTTTCCTTAAAAATACAAAAAAATCCCCCTTAGTGGGGAATTCCCCCGGTTGAGAACTCTTGCGCTAAGCGAAGCAAAAAATCAACAAAACAAAGAAAGAATACTCCCACCAACGCTCGTACTGAAAATAAGCCCTGATTCAAATTCCGCATTTTTTATTTGAACAGAATAAATAAGGCAGTGGCCGGCACCAAACTTAAAACTTTTTAGAATATAAGGTCCGGTACAAGACGCCAAAATTTTGAAATTAAAGGTTCAGTAATGGCTTTTTCGACTTGATTTTTGATACAATCATTTTTACGCGTTTTTGTCGTTAAGTGTTGCGCAACAAGAAAGGCGTTGGCGAACGGATACCGGTACTACAGTTTGATTTAGATTAAAACTTTTCTGTTTTTTTTCTAAGTTATACATAGCGATTTTGTAAATAAAGTTACTATATGATATTAAGCTTAGAATTACAAACTGAATACGGTTAAAAAACTTCAAGCTAAATTTAGCATAAATTGCATTCGGTTAAGTGTAATTTACATGTATATTGGACTCGTGTTCAGTTTAGAATCAATTTTAACAAGTTTGTGTATGTTTATGTTAATCTACACTTAAGCCAACTTAAACTAGCCCAAGTCAGTTTTTACCCCAACTTAGCTTTAACCACTCTAGATCAAAGTTAAGACTGTGATCACATATTAAAACATGGTTAAGGTAAAAAATACTAAGGTTAATTAGAGTTGAGTTAAATGTAGATTAGCATGCACAGACTTGTCAAATTTGATTTTAAATTTAACACTTAAGCCAATGCGATTTATGCAAAATTCAGTTTGGAAATTTTTTAACCTTATCTGATTAATTTCTAGTCCTAAGCTTAATTTTGTATATCAATTTCATTTAGGAAATTTGCAAGTACTTTATAGTATAATTTAAAAAAACAGAAATGTTTCAATCGAACCAGAGTACCGCAATCCATTTACCAACGCCTTTTCTGCTGCGCAACACTGATCAACTACAACCCGCGTAAAAATCATAATATAAAAATGGAATCGAAAAAACCATTATCGGACCTTTAGTTTTAAAAAATTTGGCGTCCGGTTATGGACCTTAGATTTTAAAACGTTTGGATTCTGGTACCGGACCTCTTGTTACTGCCAATAATTTCCAAACCAACTATTAGCAAACGCCAATGTCAAGTGCCCGTCTAATAGTGAGCACATCCGGGAGCTGTCCAGGATAAAGAGCTTTTAAAAGGCTTTTATTTTCAAACAACTTTATGAACCGATTCATTCCTGCTTTACTGAAAAACACTCTTAACAACTTAAAACACAACGTATTGGTTGCAATTAACCCTACCTCCACCGTTCTTGTAACAAAGATAGGGAAAGCGCCAGACATTTCCGAGACCCACTGCTGTGCCGCAGCAAGCCAGCAAAAAATCAAATTTCCCCTTCCACATGTCTCGCTCACGTAGATTTTTATTTTCTTTGGAGGACGGGTATGAATCTGTTGTTCCAGATTCGACATCTGTCTCTTTAGGTGGAGACTTCAACAAGGCAGTGGTGCTTTGATGGTTGAGAGACTCACCACTATCAACGCAATCAAATCTATTGTCATGAGACATTCTTTCGAGATAAAACAATTTTTCTAAATACTACTGCCTGAAACAAAAAAGATTAAAAACAAAATGCATTTAGTGTTTTTCAATAAATAAAAAATTAAAATATAAAATGATTAAACAGTAAAGCAAAGGTTATTGATTATTGCTATTGCGCATGTGCGTACCAGCCAAAAAAAATTTGGGAGGTTATGAAATTTTGCCCAAATTTTGTGACATTTGCCCAAACCATGATTTTCTAGTACACTGTACTTTACGGATAGGACAAAAAAATTGTCTGAGATTCTCGGACGAAGACCAAATTTCGTCCTAAAATTATGTCGTTCTCTAAAAAAAAGTCTTTACCTAAATTTGGTAACTATTCTTTGCAGTTGATCACTGACACTGCCCTAAAATTCTTGACTTTGCCTAAATTTTTCATATCGCTGCCCAAAAAATTCTGGTTTCGCCCAAAATATTTTTTAGTAACTGCACGAAAAATTTAAATTTTGCTCAAATCATGGAAACTTGGGGGCAATTGCCCCCTGCCCTCCTTCCATGTATGGCTATGCTATCGCGTAATATCAAGTCCTCGCTGCACGACGCAATTCACGCGGAAAGAATCTCTTTCGCGAGCGAAGCTATTTATGCTGTATTGAGCGCAGCGGTAGGTGGAAAATTTTCAAAATTTTCCATTCATAAATCTAAAACTAAATGTGTATTTAGAGAAGGGCTAAAAGGGTTAAGACCAATATAAAACAAGAGGAATTTTTTGGAAATATTTCTTGATTTTTTAAAGATATTGTTTCAATATTTTGAAGACAAACAGTCGGTTAAGTTTTAAATACGTTTTTAATAAATTTCCAAATTTAAACCTAAAAGTTTTCCGACTCCAATGAGTCCAATCTTGTACTTTAGTTTCAGTTTAAACCCAAATCTAAAATAAAAGGCTGGCTTACAACTCTAAATGGGCATAGGCGTACGTAGGGGGGTTGGGGGTCAAAACCCCTTTTAAAGAATGGTGGTCAGAGACATGCACTTATTCACCATAACATATTAGCAATAAGTGGGCTGCAACAGGATTATGGCACAAGTTTTTATCGCTAGGCTACCGCGCTTTGTTCTTCTTAGACTTTATTAGTAATTTTATTAAAAATCGTTTTTTTCTATCGCCTAAGTTGCGTCAAAGTTAAATAATCTGAGTAAAACTTGCAAAATCGAATATTTAACTTGAACTTAGGTCTTCTGTGCTTAACTTTTAAGATCTATTGTTTTATCACAATGCTTGCGCGTGAAATGCAAGCCTGTCCTTCTCCGCTGTGTCTACATTGCTGTGAAAGCGAAGCAGTACTAAAAACATAGAAAGAAAATCTTTTAAAAAACTTCATTGTACTCTGGAAGAGCACAATAAAAAATTAAAAAATTTACGCAAACTTAACAACAATAGTTCTTCGTTTTTACAAAAATTATTTCAATCTGTAGATAGACATAGGCGTACCAGCCAAAAAAATTGGGGGGCAATGAAGTTTTGCCCAAATTTCGTGACGTTTGCCCGAATCATATCGCTGCCCGAAAAATTCTGGTTTCGCCCAAATATTTCCTTGTCACTGCCCGAAAAATTATGATTGGCAATTGCCCCCCTGCCTCCCCCCATCAGGTACGGCTGTATGTAGATAGATCAGTGGTTGTTAAAGTTTAAATCGCATTATTTCCTTTCAAGAGGTAAAGCCATTTCCCAAAAGTATATGACAAAAATTTTTGAAGGAAAACTTATTTTTGTTGTTAATTAAAAACCTTTTTTGTTTTTACTAGAAAATGAAGCGCTGTGGTCTTACCTTCATGCTGCTGAAACTTTTGTCGGATAAGCACATGATTAGAATTATCATAAAACTTGTCTGGAACAGAAGTTTCATTCCTAATACTTGACAGCAAGCGAAGCAAGGTCGCCCGTTAAATAAATGGCGTTCCTCGGGGATCGATATTGGCTCCCATTATTTTTAAATGTACATGTTTGATCTGCCTTCCACAATCTCCAGAAAGTTTGTTAGTCGACGTCATCGTTTAAAAGGGCATTCACTCCAGACAAGACACAAACAGAAAAGTGCGGATACCAAGTTCGCAGGGTTGTTTTAAAGATTCCGCGCAGCTGGCACAAACGGGCGTCCAGATTTTAGTCTCTTTTGGCGAGCATCTGAAGACCTACTTAAAAGACCATACAAGATATGATTAGAATTCAGAGATTCACGGTAAGTCAAGAAAAATGTCGTTTCTAGTCGGCAAAGCTCAGCTAGCTGGATGCCTAAAGTATGGATAAATGATCCGTTGGAATGGGACGCAGACATCCAGTGAGTGCCTGCAAGGCGTCATTCAAGACACTGTCTATGAAGCGAGTGTAAGTGCTGCGACACCAAACTGGGGCGCAGTACTCAGCTGTTGAGTAAACATGGGGCAGCTGTGCGTAATGTTTTGGCACCAGCACCCCATCCTGAGCTTACAAGTCGCCTCAGCAGTGTGACGTGCGAAGATAGTTTTTTGCGCAATGCCACTAGATTGTGACAAAATGTGAGCAATCTGTCCAGTTTTACCCCAAGATAAGTAGGGGTTGGACTGAATTGTAAAAGTCTATTGCTATGATAGACTTGTTAGCTCTCGTTTATTTAAATGAAAGGCTGCCGTCACTGTCTTAGTGTGACTGAGTTTCAACCTCCAAGTTTGGAGATACGCTGAAAGTGTAGACATGTCTTAGCTTAAAGTCCTCTCCAAGTCCTTCCTGTTTTTAGAAGAGTGTAGTAATACTAAATCATTAGCATAAGCAAACTTTCCGGAAATCGTCGAAGCCAGATTGTTCGTATAAATCAGTGTTTCTCAAACCATGGGCTGCCAAGACTATGCGGATGGGTCGCGAAGGCTTGTAAATTACCGCACGTAAAAGAAAAGATGTGCGCGCACAGGATTTGAGAAGTGAAGAACCTTCTTGAGATGTCATTACGAATTTGAGATGAAAATAAAGAAATCGGAATCAGATTCAAGCTGAAGACCTTTTTTTTTTTTTAGAGAACACTAGATTTTTGAGATGAAAATTAAGAAATCAGAAACAGATTCAAGGCGAAGACTTTTTTTTTTTAGAGATCACTACGTTTTCACTACGCTCAGTCAAATTTATTTGGGTCGCAGTCATCTTTGCAAATCGTTGATTTTAGCGAATTTGGGTCGCAGAAAAAAAGGCTTGAGAAACACTGGTATAAATGTTAAAAAGGAAGGGGCCAAGACTGATCCCTTAGAAACGCCATTTTCCAGACGGCGTAGCCTGCTTTGCTTGCTGTCACTGGTAGTAAGGGTAAAATTTTGGTTTCTGACAAGCTTCATGATCATTTTGAACATGTTCTTATCCGACAGAAGCCTTAGCAGCTTGCAGATAAGGCCACGGTGCCAGGTAGTGTCATATGCCGCTGTCAGATTGACAAATATGGCACTGGCCTTCTTTTTAGCCTCGAAAGAATCCTCGATGTTCCAAATCAGCAGAACAACTTAATCCACGGTTGACTTTCCGTGTCAAAACCCACCTTGCACTTTAGGGAGCAGTGGATCAATAATTGACTCGATGCGGGCGCAGATAAGCCTCTCGAGGACCTTGTAGGAGACATAGAAGAGGAATATTGGTTGATAGCTCTTTGGGTTCCCCACGGGCTTCATCGGCTCTGATATCGCGAGTACAAGCTCTTCTCCAGATCTTATGAATGTTGAATCGGCGCAACCAGGAAGAAAAGAAGTCATGTAACCAGAACTTCAAGGCAGCTTTAGCATGAATAATAAACTCGGGAAAATGGAATCAAGGCCTGGAGCTTTACCTGGTTTTAATTGTTGAAGGGCAGCAGTAAGTTCTCTCTGTGAGAAAGTACCAGAAATATTCACTGGGCCTGGTGTTGTGGCCCTCCAAAGGTCAGAAACTTCTTGAGAAACAAGTTGAGATGGCTTGCGGTCAACAGTCAGTATCTCCCATTTCTGACCAGCTAAGATGCAGTAGCATCAGCTGAGACGGGACAGTGACGAGGAGAACCAGTAAGGTTGTTTAAAATACCTTACGACTAGAGTGTGAAAATTCGATGTTCCAAACTGCTTCAAACCATCAATCCCTATCAATTTTGGCAAGTAAAGCTGTAGCAGCCAAACTCGAGTCGTCTCCCTGAGCAGACTGCAGGAAAATTCTACAGTGGCATTCACACTTCGCATCCCAACACGAAATATAGTTGTTTTGATAACCGCGTAAGATAGTCTTTTTGGCTGCTTCCTTGATGATAAAGTTTCGGTAAATAGGTAGTTCTCTTCAAACAGACAAACATTGCGAAAAGCAGCCATAATGGATTCAGCATTCTTCATTTTATTACATAAATATTAAAAAATTATTTATAACGACGAATGTTTTCGGCTTACTTCAGCCCTCATCAGATTTTTACAATTTTAGCAATGTTAATTAACTTTAAATTTACACACACACATAATAAAAAAAAAAAAAAAACAATAACAAGAAACAATGTATACTTTTAAAACACAGGTTGTACTTTTGACTAACTAGGCTAATTTTAAATCAAAACGAGTGAAAGACTAAATTGATACAAATTAAATTCCAAATTATGATGTCATCGAAAAAAAGAAAAAATATTGCGATCAAAATATATTCAATAAATATGAAGCTCCGTTTGCGTATATATTTTGTCGATTTAATTTTGGACTTGACTTTTTTATGAGTAGAGCTTCGTGAATTTAGAACAGAATTGTGATTTGCATTTACGTATTATTACAAAATTGTTTTCATTATACCGATTATTAGAACATTTTTCACACAATAAAATATGATCTTTAATTGCACTATCTTGTAGACTTTTGAAATTCACATGCTTCCGGACTCTAGTGATCAAATATCTGGACGGCATACCGATGTATGTCTTGTTCATATCGCATGAATACGAGAATTTATAGACGACATTTGAGCAAAGAGCCACAGGAGTTTTGGATTTCAATTGAAAATAATTGACTACTTCAAAAGTTTTATAGATGGGAGATATTTTTAAATTGTACTTGTTTTTTTATTAATGCAGAAGGACGATTTACAAAAAAATGTGATTCCTTACCCAAATACGATATACAAAAACAATTTTCGATCTAATGTTTTGGGATTGTTTAGAAAATTTGTCAACAGATTGAAAGCTTGTAAGAATTTTATCAAAAAACCATGAAAGATAATTATTATTCAAAAACATTTTTTTTTAACTTATTAACTTCTTTATCAAACAAAAAATCGGAGGAACAAATACGCTTGGCTCGATTTAAAAACATAGAATTAATCCAGATTTCCATTTAGTGGGACACAAAGCATTAAAATTAAAAATTAAATTGGCTTTTGTAGGTTTTCTATATACCCAAGTATCAATGCCTGTTTTATTGAGCCTAATTTTAATATCAAGAAATGGTATGTGTCAGAAGGGAACTCCACTGTAAATTTAATATCATTATGTTGAGAGTTAAGCAAATCGAGAAATTTAGTACAGTGATCAGGATTATCAAATACAGCAAATATGTCATCAACGTACCTTGAATACAACTTTGGATGAAAGTCTGATTGTTTTCCTAATAACTTATTTTTCATTTGAGCAAGAAAAAAATTAGCTAAAGTTGAAGCCAGTGGAAAACTCATACTGACCCAATCATGCTGTTGATATAATCAACAAGGAAAATAAACTTATTGACGACAACTTTAAAATCAAAGTCAAACTTACGATATTTTAAAAATTTGTTAATTCCTTTAAGAGAATTTGTGCTTACCCCAAAAACGTAATAGCTTTTTATAGTACCTTAAAAAAACTTGGCGATGATTGCAGAATTAAAGTTTGTAAATTTGATAGAGAAAAAGGTTTAGTTATTTGGACAGGCGTGACTACTACGCAAAATTGGATTGCATAATCAATGAGAGCTCAAAATTTCATGAAATTAATCAAGATACCAAAGTTCATCCAATAATTTAAAAAAAAAGTCCATTAATTATTATGACAACAAATATCTAGAGTCATATGAAAGTGAAACAGCAAAACTTCATTCCAAAAGGCAGCAGTCCAGGAAAAATGTAGGGTCTCATCAAAATCCACAAAAATAATAACCCAGCAAGACCAGTTATACCCATGATTGGCACCCCAGAATATCATCTTGCCAAATTTCTCGATTTAACAATCAAAAATTGCATACCAGAATCATACATGTTGCATTCTACTGATCACTTTCTTGATGAAATAAATAACTAAAGCGGATCACGAACTTGTTAGGTTTTACGTTCAATCTCTTTTCACAAATGTTCATTTGGATGAAATCATTAATATCATTGCTGACTACATCTACTCAAAAGATAACCAGATTAAGTACAATCCACCTTTAATGAAAAAAGAAGTAGCCTATTCATAAAACTCTTGCGTTTAGCTAACCAAGGAATATTTTTATATAAAGACAAATTATATCAACAACATGATGGTGTCAGTATGGGTTCTCCACTTACAGTATGGGTTTACATCTTGAATGATCGCAATGCTTTTAAACTAATCCAATAGTGCGCAGATAACACGGAATACAATTATGTTTGTCTCAGTAAAAAAGTTCTTTGTGTAAAAAAACAACACGTATAGTCAAAATGATGATTTTTTTGTCTTAAACTAAATTTGTGATTAAAACTTTATTCATCATGGAAGTTAATTCGAAACAATCGTTAAAATCAATGTGACCAGAAAAGAGCAAAAAAAAAAAATTTACAACTTTGACTATAACATAAAATTTTCGAATTAACTTTCATAACAACTTAAATTCGACATCATTTTGATTGCTGCACCGATTGCGGCCCGCGGTAAACTTGCTGACGAATATTTGGCCCACAACGAGTAAAAGGTTAAGCACTCTCGACTCAAACTATTTACCATAACCAAAGAACAAACTCAAGTTTAAACTTGCATTTTTCCTTCGGCACAATCAAATTAAACGACGACATACTTTTGGGTCATGACCCAGGGTTGCAAAGCACTGATAAACTGTAGATTTTGACAATTTAAAAATTAATAAAATTAAATAAAGAACGGTATAAAAGTATGTGTCAATGTTACAAAATTGTACCTTAATTTTAGTCAAAGAACAAAAAAAAGACTTCAACTTTCTTCGTGGAGCAGTTTAACATCCTTCTTGGTGCGACGACTTTTTTTAGTCTTCCACTAAATCTAAGGTACGATTTTCGAACATTTCTCTGCTCAGAGGCGTGAAGACCAAAAAAACAGGTCTTCACCTTTATTTACAAAAGTCGCATTTATAAATATTTCAACTTATGCGGCCTCCTTTATTACTACCTAATATAAATGTGGCCTCTCATAATAAGAAGGTTTTCCTCCTCTGCGCTATGTAATTGCCACTTTCTTTCTCTTACTGGAATTCAAGTTAAATGTATTTGATTGCAAAACAATTTCCATTTAATTGTTCTTTGTTACGTCACCAGTCCGCGTGAAATGGAAATTTACTTGAAACTTTACAAAAATTTACTTTGAACTTTACATAAAAACTGTAATTTTACTCCGAAAAAAGGTTAATTTGTATTAATAAATGAAATATAGAAGCTAACCTGAAAATAAATTTTATACTCAAGAAATTTGTGTTTAACTATAATGTGAACCAGTTGTCCATAATCGCAATTGCCAGGGGCAGGGGGCAATTGCCCCCAATTTTCCAAAATAGGGCAAAATCAGAATTTTTCGGGCGGCGATAAGGAATATTTGGGCACAACAGAATTTACGGGCAGCGATAGGAAAATTTTGGAAAAATCATGAACTTAGGTTAGTGACAAGGAATGTTTAGGCAAAAAAAATTTTTTATGCATCGAAAATGAACCCTAATTGCAGAAAAAAGTTTACAAATTTAAGTGAATACCTTTTTTTTAGAGATCACTATGATTTTGGGAAGAAAATCGAGAAATCGAAGACAGAATTAAAGTAAAGACCTTTTTTTTTTGGTCTTCACTCTAAATTTTAGACAATTTTTTCTCATATCCTAAGGTTCTAGAAAATCAAGATTCGGCAAACGTCTGTCTTCATGCAAAGTGCTCCGCAACCGGTGTGCCGCAGAAAAACAAAAATCTGAACACACTCTTTGAAATAAGAAAAAGTTTGTGTTTTTTTAAAGCAGCGACCAAAAAGCTTAAAGTTTTAAACGCTTTTCTTTGCCAGAAATCTTTATTTACCGAACAAAAAAGCCTAACAGTTTCAATTGAATTCTCTACAAAGAAGGTTAAAATTTTTTTGTTATCAGTTGTCTCCCAGATTTGTTTTGTGCACGGTATGCAAAACTTGCTAACTTTAGGTGAAAAGAAACCGTTCAATATTTAATGATGACAAAAAAATAAGTATTCAGTATTCACCCTGGTCTGAGTGTGCTACCAAATTTGGAAATTTCACTTTTCTTGATACCAGGTCTATTATTAAAATCTTTATTCATGCTCTTCTGGTAAAATCTGAGTTAAATTGCTGTTAATTCTTTATTAAAAAGTAAAACAATAATAAAAACTCAACGGTGTACTATGATTTAGTAAACCTTCATTAGGAGATTAAGTAAAACACAAATATCATTCGCAATAAAACCACAGTGGTGCAAAAAAAGAAAAAAATATTAAAAGTACGTTTGTAATCTAAAACGACATCTAACGGATTTAAAATTTTAAATTATAATAAGCAGTTAGATAAAAACAATAAACCCAGCCTCTAAGGTTGTTCGAATCAGAGCAGCCTTGGTGCCGGTCCCAAGCCCGGATAAATGGGGACGGTTGCGACGGGAAGGGCATCCGGCGTAAAAAACAGCAAAATATTTTTTAATGCGCGTTGTAAAATCTAACTTCATACCGGATCGGTCGAGGCCCGGGAAAACAACGACCGTTACCAGTGACTGGGCACCAAGGGTTACTGGTGGACATGCTACTTGGATGCAAAGAAGAGGTGGAAAGCAGTGGAGAAGAAGGAAGGAGAGAAATGAAGAGAGGAAGAAAGCTAAGAAGATCAAGCTGAGGGTTGCTACATTAAATGTTGGAACTATGACTGGTAAAGGAAGAGAAGTGGCGGATCTTATGGAACGAAGAAGGGTGGACATACTGTGTGTGCAGGAAACTCGCTGGAAGGGGGAAAGAGCAAGATGCATAGGTGGTGGATATAAAATGTGGTACTGTGGAAGTGGAAACAAAAAGAATGGTGTAGGAATCATATTGAAAAAGGAGCATGTGGACAGGGTAGTGGAATTATGGAGGGTAACAGACAGGATAATATGCTTGAAGATGGAGCTTGATGATGTTATGTTGAATGTCATTAGTGCATATGCGCCACAGGTGGGGTGCATACGTGAAGAAAAGGAAACATTCTGGCTGGACCTATATGAGACAGTGGAAAACAAGGAATGAAAGAATTGTGGTGGGAGCAGACCTGAATGGGCACGTAAGAGAAGGGAATAATGGTGATGAAGAATGCATGGGCAGACACGGATTAGGGAAAAGAAATAATGAAGGACAAGCAGTGGTACATTTTGCTAAGAGAAGGTAACTAGCGATCACCAACACATATTTCGTAAAGAAACCGGCACATAGAGTCACCTACAGCAGTGGCGGACGCAGTTCGCAGGTGGATAATATCATGGTGAGAAGACGAAAAATCAAGGAGGTGGTGGATACAAAAGTTGTTGTCGGTGAAAGTGTAGCAAAACAGCACAGAATAGTGGTCAGTGCGATAATCATCTGGACAAAATGGAGGAAAGCACCAAAATTAGTGAAGAGAATAAAATGGTGGAAATTAAAGGACTCGAAAGTGAACAATAAATTCAAAATGGATGTGATTGAAAGCGGAATACTTAGTGGACAGGAAGACTGGAAAAGAATAGCTGAAATGATACGGAGCATTTCCAGAAAGGAACTGGGTGAAACATCAGGAAAAATTAGCTCGGCAGGTAGACGGAAAACGTGGTGGTGGAACCAGGAAGTACAGGAAAAGCTGAAGGATAAGAAAAAAGCTAAAAAGGCATGGGATACCATCAGAGATGATGCAAGCAAGTTGGCCTATAAAACTGCAAGAAAGCAAGCTAAGAGAGAAGTGGCAAAGGCAAGAAACAAGGCATATGAGGAACTGTACGAAAAACTGGAAACAAAAGAGGGGAAAATGAGGTGTTCAAAATAGCAAAGCAGAGAAACAGACAAAGCAAGGATGTTCAACAAGTAAGAGTAATAAAGAGTAAAACTGGGGAGATTCTGATGGAAGAAGAGAAAGTAAAACAGAGATGGAAGGAGTATTTCGACAACTTACTCAACCATGAAAACCCTAGAGAAAGTAGAGAAACGAGAACAGAAGGGAGAGAAAGGGAGGTGGAAGATATCTCTGGAGAAGAAGTCAGGACTGAGTTGAGGAAGATGAAGAAGGGAAAGGCTCAAGGACCTGATGACATACCAGTGGAAGCATGGATTGCTCTAGGCAATAAAGGTGTGGAGTTTTTAGTGAAGTTTTTCAACAGACTCTTGCGAGGAGAGAAGATGCCAGATGAATGGAGGAGGAGCGTGCTTGTACCTTTGTACAAAGGTAAAGGAGACATCAAAGAAAGTGGAAACTACCGGGGGATCAAGTTGATGAGCCACACTATGAAATTGTGGGAGAGGATAATAGAAGCAAGAATAAGGAAGGAGGTGAAAATTGCTGAGCAACAATTTGGGTTCATTCCAGGAAGGAGTACCACCGATGCAATCTTTTGTCTAAGGATGCTGTTGGAAAAGTGTACTGAAGGGCAGAAGGCAGTGCGCTGTGCCTTTATTGACCTGGAGAAAGCATACGACAGGGTACCCAGAGAGGACTGTGGGAATGCTTGCAGTTAGCTGAAACATCAGAGTGCTACATAAAGATTATCCAGGATATGTACGACGGAGCAACAACAACTGTGAGAAGTGCAGCAGGGTTGACTGAAGAATTCAAGGTAGGTGTTGGACTCCACCAAGGTTCAGCACTCAGCCCATTTCTTTTTGCCATCATTATAGACAGGCTGAAGGAGGAGATCAGGAAGGACGCACCATGGGATATGCTGTTTGCAGATGACATAGTTCTGTGTAGACAAAATCATAGGGAGCTAGAGGAGAATCTGGAGATTTGGAGAAATGCACTGGAGAGAAGAGGCCTGAAAGTGAGCCGGAGCAAGACAGAATATTTGAGGGTTGGGGGTGTGGATGATGGAGAAGAGTTGAAGTTGCAAGGAGAAAAGGTAAAGAAAGCCAAAAACTTCAAATACCAGGGTTCAACAGTTAGTAATGATGGAAGGTGTGAAAAAGAAGTAAGGAGAAGGATCCAAGCAGGATGGATGAGTTGGAGGAAGGTATCTGGAGTTTTGTGCGACAGGAAGTTATCAGCAAAGGTTAAGGGTAAAATGTACAAGAGTGTTGTTAGACCAACCATGCTTTATGGAATGGAAACGGTGGCAATGACTGAAAGACAAATGGGAAAAATGGAAGTTGCAGAGTTAAAAATGGTGAGGTGGGCACTGGGAGTGACAAGAAAGGACAAGATAAGAAACGAATACATAAAAGGGACTGCAAAAATTGCAAAGCTGGGAGACAAACTTCGGAATGCGAGGCTACGTTGGTATGGACATGTAAAAAGGAGAGAAGAAGACTACGTGGGGAAAAGGATGATGGAGATGGCGGCGCCAGGCAGAGGGAAAAGAGGAAGGCCAAGGAGAAGGTGGATGGATTTGGTGAGAGAAGACATGGAAAGGGTTGGAGCTAGGGAAGGAGACGAAGTAGATCAAGTGAAATGGAGATTACTGTCGCGCTGTGGCGACCCCGAATAAGGAGAAGCCGAAAGAAGAAGAAGAAGAAGTTGGATAAAAACAATTGGTTTTATCATTAAAAGCATCATTATTAAAATGAATAAAAAAGGATTTCAAAAATCTTCTTCTATATAATCTGTTTCTTTTGCCAAAATTTTTGAATTATTCCAATCCATATGATGATTTTCCGAATATACTGTATATGTTTCACCAGAGCAGATTTGTTGTTTATATCATTATTTTCTAATCGTGCTAAATTTTTTGGATTCACATCACGCATGTGTTCTTTACATCTTGTACGAAATTCCCTACCAGTTTGACCAATATAAATGCCAACACAATGTAAACACGGAATTTCATAAATTACTCCTGGCTGTTGCTTTGGTTCAATTGAATTTTTTAAATTGGGTAAAATTTGCTTGATTGTTTGAGAAGGTTTTGTGTATACTCTAATATTTTATTTTTTAACTATACGACTTAAAATTTCAGTTATATCTTGAAAATAAGGTAGGGTTACTGTTCCTTTGTAGTTTTTGCTTTTTTCATGTTTCTCAATTTTGTTGTATTTGAATCAATTAAATGTTTTCTTTATAAGAATTTGGGTACTTGTTGTCTTCCAACGTACGTCGTACCCTTTCTTTTTCTTCTTTAAAATCTTTCGAATATGTAATTAGTTTAGCTGATCTGTTTAATAAACTAATAATAATACCTTGTTTTTGTTGCTGTGAATGACTTCTTCTTCTCCTTTCAGCCTTTCCTTTCAGTCAGGGGTGGCCACAGCGTATCATCATTCTCCACATCTTTCTGTCTTCAACATCCGTTTCCTTCACACCAACTTCCTGCATATCTTCCTTTACTGCATCTAAAAATCTTCTCTTTGGTCTCCCTCTTCTCCTCTTTCCCGGTAACTCCATTTCCATCATTTTTCTTCCTACATACTCTTGGTCTCTCCTCATGACATGTTCATACCACCTCAGCCTGCCCTCCCTCATCTTCATTCCTAACTGTTCAACCTTAACAGTACTCCTGATGTTCTCGTTTTTAATCTTGTCTTTTCTCATCACTCCCATAGCAAACCTCAACATTTTCATCTCTGCAACTTTCATCTCTTTCTTTCCCGCTGTGAATGACAAGATTCATAATTCAAATAACGGTTAGTGTGGGTTTCTTTTCTATATATTTTGGTTGCTAATATTCCACTTTTCTTCTTCATGACCAGTATATTTAAGAATGGTAATGCGTCTTCTTTCTCATATTTGATGGTAAATTTAATGCTTGCTTCAATGCTATTTATATGAGCGAAAAATTTTTTTACGATATCTGATTTTATTATGACAAATGTATCATCTACAAATCTCGACCATAATTTTGGAGGGGAGAAAAAAAAATTTATTGCTTTTATCTCAATGTGCTCCATAGCCAAATTTGCAATGGTAACAGAAATAGGGGAGCCCATTGGAACAACAAATATTTGTTGATAAAATTTTCCTTGAAATATAAAATACGTATTGTTTAAACAGAAGTTCAAAGCAATTTCAATGTCATTAATTGTCATTTCAGTGCGTTCACTAAGTGTAACATCGTTTGTTAATTGTTCACATGCAACATCTTTTGCAAGATTAACAGGAATTTTGGTAAACAATGACACTACATCAAAAGAAACCATACACTCATTACTTTCAACATTAACATCTTTTAATAAATCAGCAAACTGGTAAGAATTTTTAACGGTAAATTTAGTCTTCCCAACTAGCGGTGATAATAATTTAGATAAATATTTGGATAAGTTATATAATGGTGAATTAATAAAAGAAACAATTGATCTCATGGGAAAATCTTTTTTATGAACTTTTGGTAAACCATATAAACGTAGTGCACATGAATCACTACTACGTAAAAAATAATATTGTTGTTTAATAATACAATCACGTTTTAATAAGTCAAAAATAAATGCATTTAAACCAGGGGTGCAAAAATTTTTCTTAACTTTGGTAGCACGTAGAAATTTTTACTAGCACATACATCATTCATACGCCAAATGTAATAAAATGCAATTTATTTCTTTCCTTTACAATTTACAGTATAGAGAAATAGTAAAGATTATTTGCATTCACATATGTATTTTTTTCTCTCCACCTGATAAATGCCATAGTCTAATACTTTCATTTGGATTAAAGTCCTTAACTGAAACATCACTGAGACCGACAAACATAAGTGAATCAAGGTTGCCCGTTGTCAGTCTTGATCTAAGGTCTGTTTTGATGCGGTTCATTCTGCTAAACCCACTTTCACAACTAGCGGATGAACTTGGTAAAACCAAGACAATTGGCATTAGTTTGGAAAACACTGGAAATCAAAGCGTAGCATAACCTGTTTGCAAAGCTGGGGGAAAGACTGATCTTTTTCCAGTAATTTCAATCTAAGCCACTCATCAAGCAGCATTTCCTTTGCAAATGAAACAGTTCGAACTTCCATGTTAGATAGGGACTCCTTGAAATGCTGCACCAGTAGCTCGAGCTCAGCACCCCCAAAATCTGACAGTTTTTTCCCCTATGGCCATCCCATTGTATCAAAAATAAATATGTTTTGTGCTACGGTATTATCAAGAGTCTTCAATCGCTCTATTAGAGAAGTTTTTCCAGCAGAGAGAACAAATTTTCTATCATTTTGGTAGTTTTGTTCCCTTGCTTCTATTTTTTTTAACTGAACTTCTCCAAAGACACCAGTGGGAGACACTTCAGACAAAAAAAGACTCTCCATCTCTCCCGGTTTTTTTCCAGATTGCTTAGAATAGAAATAACATGGTTTACTGATGGTTTAATTTCTGTAAACATTAGGTTTTCTCTTTGAAATGTAGCAGAAAGAGGGCGTAGGACTGCCAGAAAGTCATAAAGAAAATGACAGTACTTTAAAAACCTAAAATTACAAATGGCTTTTAGCAATACTTTTGCTTTTGGAGTATCAGAAGTTCCCACGTTAGAGTTTTTCTGCAACTGGAAGATCACAGCTTGCCAACTTTTCAAAAATGCTTGGAGTGCTTGTTCTTTGCTAGCAACCTATCTCACAGCATTGATGTCTTTTAGTTTTAGCAACTGCATTTGTAAAGCTGCTGCAACTTCTTTTAGCTGTGACAAACGCTTTGGTGAAGAATGATAATATATGTATAATCCTCTGAGTGTCTTCTCGACTTCTTGCATAAATGGTACAGCTTTCAATGAATCCAGGACTGCCAGTTGGAGTCTGTGGGCCACACAATGAATAACAACCAAATGGAGAATATCTTTTGTTAATTTAGTAGCAACACCACCATGACAACCCAACATTGTTCTTGCTCCATCGGTTGCAAGACCTATCACTTTTCCCTTGCCAAATAAGTTTATTCCCAGTCGTTCTGAGAGAGAATTCAAAGCTGTAATTTAGCCATCAGCAGTTTTGTTGGGTAGCTCCTCCACACCTACATAAGACTCTGCAACAGTCCCTTCAGTGGTATAGCGCATATACACAATAACAGATGCTGTAACTAATATGTCAGTGGAACCATCAAGTAAAAGGTTAACATAAGGAGATTTTGAAATGTCTTTCATAAGTTTCTTTCGAGTTGAAGAAGAGATGTAATGGATAAATTCCGTGCACATTGTTCTGTTTACATATTTTTCTTTCACTGAAATCCCCAATTTCCTGATAAGTTCAATTTGCTTCTCAAAATCACTGTATGGCTTGTTCCAACATGCAAAGAAATGTGCAGTAATGAAAAGTTTCTTGAGATTTTTCATCTCTTCCATGTCCATTTTCAACATACACTTAGCTAGTGGTGTATTTTCTGGATTCTTCTGGGCCTTACATAATTATTCACAGTTTTGTCACTTCTTTGATGAATCTCTTCACTCTTTCAACACAGGAGTCACATATTGTGACAAGTCACGTGACCTCAGGTGAGCAAAAAAAAAAAAAACTCGGCAAATTTTTTGGGCTAAACTTTCTGAAAAACCCTCTGTACGTCACAATACCCAAGCAAATGCGCACGTCCGTTTATATACGGCTGCGCTTTGATGCGAAGTCAGAATTTTTAATCAGCAAAAAAACATCTGAAAGCTCTGTTACGAACCGTATAGGGAGGGATAAGTTGTTCAATTTAATAAATTATAATTTACTAATCAAATCATAATTACAAAAAAAGTTTTTTTGTATGAGACTAAGATTAATAAAGCTTTATGAAGTAAAGAATATATACGAACAATATCAATCAAGTAAATTTTAGAAATAATATATTTTCAAAAACTGGTTTTTGGTTGTATATGTTATTTCAAAAACAGATTTTTGAATACCAAATGTTTCGTCTAAATTGTGGGTTCCTCTTTTTTCTAAATTATAAATTATATGCTTCAATAGCTCGGAATCGGACTGCAATACCTTGGAGTCTCCGGAAGCAGGTCATAATACTTGCTTGACAGCTGCTCTATTTATAGCAGTGGTTTTCAACCTTTTCTGTACCGTGGCCTATTTTTCAACCCAAGTTAACTTCACAATCCACTTTGATCAACAAAATTAAATTCCCATCCCAAAATCATAGTGTTCTCTAAAAAAAAAAAAAAAAAGGTCTTCACTTGGAATTGCTGTCAATTTTCCCTATTTTTGTCCCAAAATCATAGTGTTCTCTAAAAAAAAAAAGTCTTCATGTGGTTGACTGCACAGAACGCCAGAAAAATGCCTAAAAAATGGGACGGATGGCAAGCCTAATTATACATATATATTATAAATATTGCTTTCATTTTGATTTATGCTCCATGGCCCACTAAAAAAACCACTGTGGCCCACTACTGGGCCATGGCCCACAGGTTGAAAACCCCTGATTTATAGCGTTTGCGAAGCTTTTTCGTGTGTTAGAAGGACAACTATGGAAATTAAATATGAAAAATTATAAAGGATTGGTGTGCCATATCCACGGTGACCTTCTGTTTGTAAAAATGGTTTATTGCTTATCACAAAGAACATTTCAGTATTTGCGTTAAAAATTCATTTATAAATTTTTATTTGCTAAAGTTGCAAATTATATATCAGCCAATTGAAAATATTTTGCTAAAACATATTACCGGTGTAGTTTTATGCTTCAGCGAAAATACATCAGCGATCAAAATTTGTTACATAAGAATTTATTGAGATACAAGAAACTATTTTACTTTGCTGAACAAGCTATATAAGCTATGAGCTTGCCATTTCTTTTTTATAAATTGTCACGAAAAAAAGCAGAAACTTTTTTTTTAGATCAAAGTCAAAGCCGCGCAAAGATTCAAACAATGGCACGCAAGCACATACACTCAAATAAAGTTCAAAATTTCGTTGTTCTAATTAGTAGGGGAGACTGGGGTAAGTCGGGACAAATTTCAGTTTTTGGACCATAAATCGGAAACTACATGAGCTATTTTAAAATAAAACTTTGGATAGAAAACTTTGAAAACTAATGAATTAACATGAGCAGTACCATTTGTTTTCAAAATTGGAAAACAGCCGAAAACAGGGTTTGAAATGACGCACTCAAACGTCCCGACTTACCCCATGCATGGGGTAAGTCGGGACGAGCTATGGGGCAAATTGGGACAGCTACAACATTTATTACACACACACGCATAAGGGCAGTTTTATTAGAAAAAGAAGAATTTAAAAGCAATCAACTGTACGTTCAACTGTAGGCTACTACTATACATACATGCAACTGTACATTGTGGACAACAAGAACAACACCTCTTTTTCCCAGTGACCAATTTTTAGCAAAGAATTAATTCAACCAATGTGTTATATCAACAGGAAACACCAATTGATTACATTTTCTGGTGCTTCCAGTGTTCTTTACTGGTTAGGGTAACTTTGCAATCGCATCATTCCGTTGAAATGCTGCGATGTCAGTTTTGTTAATTATAAACACTGGCACATATCCTACAATTTGAGGCACTTTTTTAAGAAAAGTACCTTCAAACTCATCTCCATCAATAGTATCCACTTGGGCGATATATCGTACTTTTCAACTTTTCCTTCCACTTTTACAACCACAAAATCGCCTTCGATAACTTCGTCATCACTCTGCAGTGCGTGTATCACTTTCCAGCACTAATTCTACTTCACTTTCACTATCAGAACTAACTTTACAAAATAGGGACTTTTTTGCCTTTTTTGTTTTCTTAATTTTTGTTTGACGATTTGTTTTATTAACTACAATTTCATCTCTGACGGTCTTTTTCTTCCGCCTTTTCGCGTATTTTTTCTTGCAGCAGCTTTTGGGATAGGCAATATCTGTGAATGTGAGACATACGTTTCTTTGTAAAGTGCTTTTCCAAGTCTACGCAGCGGAATGTTATATGAACCTGTACTTGAGGTACTTGGTTGTTTGAAGTTTGCAAATTTTTTCCCAGTTGAATTGCTAGACTCTTGTTTACTTAATTCATCCGGATCTGATATATTTTGGATTCTAAGATCTTGTTGGTCATTTATATCACTTGCACAATCGACAATTCCCATATCTGGGCAATTAGTGACTTCGGCTGGCGCAAAATCCTCATCTCTGAAGACATTTCTGTTATATGGATATATACCCGAGACACGGAAGCCATTCTGAATATTCCGAATAGTAAGTGAATGAAGCTGAGCTTCAGCAACTAGAGATGGTACGTCATATATTGTAACAATACGACCTGGGTGAGAGCGCATCCACCCATCCATTGCCACACCAAAGGAAGTTTTGAAGGGTCCATAACATGTTCGATCTAACGGTTGGAGGTAATGCGAGGTGTGTGAAGGTATGGTTAACATAACTACACTATTTTCACGTGCCAGATCAATTGCTGTAGGACTTATATGTGCATCCACGTTGTCCAAAATCAGTAGTACTGGTCGCTCTTTGCTGCTACGCATATGATGAATAAAGTGCTTAATGAAGTTGACATACAAGTCTTCATTCATCCAGCCCAACTTGTTAGCACTTCCTATACATCCTAATGGCCCACCAACAATAAAGTTGTTCCGAAAATTAACCCTGGGAAAAACAAACATTGGTGGCACTACAACTCCAGATGCTCCCACTGCGTATAAGACAGTGACCAGTTCTCCACGTTCAGCACTAGTCACTGACCCAATGAGCTTTTTTCCTGTGGCTGCAACCACGCCCCCTGGTTGTTGCGCAGTTGTGCAACCCGTTTCGTCTAAGTTGTAAATATAGTGCATTTCAGATTTGTAGCGGTCATACAAATCGCCTAATTGATCACAAAAATTGCCAACAGTGTGGCGATTAAACGCTGTTGCACGTGCGAGAGATGTTGCTTCAGGTTTTCGCACAGATAGTCCATATTTAAATGATAAGAACCAGTCAATTCCTGCTATTCTCTTTTTTTCCCAGTTGTCCGGTATCGTGATATTATTTTGCATTGCGAATTCAAAAGCTAGTTGGCGACATTTGTTTGTTGAGAGTCCATAAAACATGTTACTTAATGATTTGATATGGTTTGCGAGGTATTCTTCCATTTTTGTAGAAAAAATGCGATGCCTGTCACCCACACGCTGGTAGCCTGACTTTTTTGTTGTATCCTCATCAATTGACATCTGATCGACAAAGCGCTTCAATGTGGTTTTACTTACCTTAAACTCTCGAGCAGACTGCCGCAGCTTACCACTTTGTCGTAAGGCACCTGCTGCCCTTTTCAGGACATCTATTGGAGTCTGTCCTCTGTTATTCTTCCTTGTATATTTTCGAGCCATAGGCTATAACTCTTCCACCTAGAAAAGACAATATAAGCAATTTAAAATGAGTATTATTTTTATTATCTGTTTTGGTTCTACTTGTAGATAACATCATAATTAATAGCTTTTTACCGGTAGGTTATATTTCTTGCTTTTAATAAGATTTGAACACGTGAACTTTCTGATTAGCTAGATTGAAAGGTTATATTATCACATAAATTTATATGTAAATAGCTCAAGGTTATTGAATATTTTTCTTTATTACACAGCCGACATTACAAATGCTTACCGCTTGGAAGTTAAGTTATAAGTGTAATGGGGTAAGTTGGGACAGTGGTCCCACTTGCCCCAATGAAGATGTCCCAATTTACCCCAAAGGCGCCATTTTGAAACTAAGTGTTATATCTTTACCTCACTTCAAGATCTAGGCCAGCTATAGATTTGAAATTACCACATTATTCTATCATAATCATCATTGTAATCATTGAGGCATTAAACCATATACATGCAGAAATAGTAAGCAACATACCTGTTTTTTTAAGATTAACTTTTTTTGCAAAAAATTGAATTTTTTTTTTATCAGCTTAAATAAGTACTTGCTAACGACCGTATCGCATAACTAGTATTGTTGCTAATGCAAGATGTAACCACTGTTGGCGCTACAGATTATTTCAACCAACAGTATAAGCAGTACATAGGTTGGACCAACTTACCCCATGTCCCGATTTGCCCCAGTCTCCCCTAATGCACCGTTCATCATATTCTCTTGGGAATATAATCGAATGTAGCGCCGCTGCTTTGCAAAATATTCAGACGAAATTTTTTCCGCCAGACAGAGTAGAACTCCAGCGACACGTAGCGACTTAAAAATTTAAATTATCTTGTCGCTACTCGTAGTTATTGGGAAAAAAGGGATTTTTTGAAAGGAAAAGTGGGGTCTTTTATTTTGTTTATTGCAAACTTGTTTTTGAACAAATTTTTAAACATTTTATATCATTATACTCAGGAAAAAAATATCTTTTTAATGATATAAAATTTAAACAATTTTTTTTTATAATCAATGGAAAATTATAATAAAATATAGCTTAATTCTTGAAAAACTCCTAAAATTGCGCAGCTAGTGGCCAAAAGCCCCGTGGTGAAAGAATAAAAAGTTTATCTTTTGAATGGATATTTATAGCTCAAGACAAATTTTGATGGTACATCTGCTTGTTTCTTGAAACAACAGCACCAGTTGCATGTCACTTCCATTACTTGATTATTGGCATCTGTTTTGATTACAATCCAATCAACAAATTTCCTGGCATACAAAGCTTGAAAATTACCAGGGCGGTAATTTTTGCTCCCACGCTGAGCAGTTATCCGTTTTTTCCTTTCTTCAGTGGCAATCATAGGTTCTTCTGTAATTGTACATTTCTTCTGAGGATCAGGAGTGCAAGAATCACCTAAATCATTGTCTTTATTTTGGCTCTTTGAGGAAAATGAGAAGTGTTTTTGGCCTTTCCATTTTTTGGGGGGTCACCATAAAAATTTAAATTTGAATATAAAGGCTTTCACTTTTTTATAATAATTTATTTATTATCTAAATTTGTAAGCTTAGTAAAGTTACTTTAAAAATAACTTATTTTTTAGCTGAAATAAAGTAATATAAAATATTGGTGGTTGCAGTTGCAATACCTACAGCAACAAGTTGACAATTTGACTTAATTGAGCGTGAAATATGATCCAGTAATATAGAAGCACTGTAAACGAGTAAAAACGTTCTTATGCGTTTAATACGAATTGGCAAAAATATACGGCCCTAGTGTGGCAGACCTAATGCCATTCGCTTATTTTACCTCTTATACATGGGTGGTCTGAACTAAATAATTAATTAATTAAAAAGTAGGTCAACTTCAATCAGTCACTAAGCAAAGATTTCAAGTGCTATCTACCTCTCCAATACATCGTTCAATAGCAAATTTTCTGACAAATGAAAAAATTAAAAAAAGTTTTTCTATTACATTTGTGTTATTTTACAATACGAATTAGGGCACGAGAACAGTTTGTCGTTTAGATTTGAGTTGTTTAGATTGTTGCATAATACAGATAGTGTTCGACTTACGACCGCGTTCGGTTCCGACCATCCGGTCGTAAGTCGGAGTGGTCGTAATTCGAATCTCATATATACATGTATGTATATATGAGGGCAAAAATTATCGTATGTTCTGTATGATGTATAATAGTTTAATCTACATTATTTTGTTGTTTTTTATCCTATTGCAGATTATTAACCTATTGATTTTTTACAAAACAATATTTGTTCAACCTTTAATTAATATTTAATTCGTAATAGTTGTTGGTTTCATAAGTAAAAGAAATTTTTTATTTAAAATTTATTAAGAAAAAAAAACAACAAAATATTCAAACATAAAGCATACTGTACAAAATAAATCCATAATAAAAACAAATTTATTCGTGGCTTGTGGATGGCTGTGAGTCATCTGGATCGCTGTCATCTTCTATTGTTCTGAAATGGCTGGCTGCAATGGCTGGTTCCTTGGCAACGTGGGAGCTGGTGCTTGGCTGTTGATCGTCGAGGGTCGGGGTGGCAGGGGCCGGTGTAGCCGGAGAAGTTTTCTTCATAAACATGCTAAGGGTTGTCTGAATTGTTCGTTTCTTCTTTTCTTCATAAATTTCCCTATATGGTCGAAACACGTCGTAGGCCATCCTCTCGATTCTTGCAAATCGTTCGAGGTTTGGGTCCATCTTCTCAAACTGTTCCAACGTTTTGTTTAAAAGAGATAAACCTTCAGATAAACCTTTCGTCGTGAACTTACGTTGTGGTACCTCTTCTTCTTTTTCTTTTTCCTCAGATTCCTTCCTCCTTTCTTCTGCAACTTTTTCTTCTTCCAAGGCGATGAGCTCTTCGTTCGTTAATTCTTCTGACTCTTCGTCCAGCAATTCTTTAATTTCCTCAATTTCACATTCTAACGTCAGATCTCTTGCTAGTTTAATAATTCTCTCCAGAATTTCCGAAAGATCACGTTCGTTTTCAAATCCAGTAAACGTGTTCACATAGCGCTTCACGCAATTCTTTCACACACCGTTCATGCATTTCTTCGTCACGTTGTCCCATGCTGTAGCAATATTCTTGATTGCGTGGAGAAGGTTGTAGTTTTTCCAAAAATCTCTCAGAGATAGTTCAGGGTCAGCATCAGTCGCAGCTATAGCTTGGGCAAATGTGTTTTTTAGATAGTTGGCCTTGAATGTTGCTATCGATCCTTGATCCATTGGCTGGATGAGAGGCGTAGTGTTTGGCGGCAAAAAAACAATCTTTACATCAGGATGAACATCAGCTAGATGGGTTGGATGTCCTGGCGCATTGTCCAAAACAAGCAGAATTTTGAATGGAATACCACGTTCCGAACAATATTCCTGCACTTGAGGAATGAAGCAGTTGCTGAACCAGTCCTCGAAGAATACCTGTGTCATCCAAGCCTTCTTGTTTGCCCGGAAATAGACGGGTAAGGTGTGACGATTGATGTTCTTGAAGGCACGTGGGTTCTCCGAGTGGTAGATCAGGAACGGTTTCAGTTTAAATCCCGCCACGTTTCCGCCAAGCAGCAGCGTAAGCCTGTCTTTAAAGGCTTTGAAGCCAGGCATAGTTTTAGCTTCTTTGTGAATATAACTGCGTTTGGGCATCCGCTTCCAAAACAGTCCTGTCTCGTCCACATTGAAGATCTGCTCTGCCATGTAGCCTTTCTCTTTAATGATCACGTCCAAGTCATCTAGGAATTTCTTCGCGCCTTCTTCATCTGCACTCGCAGCTTCCCCTGTGACTCGAACATTATGGAACCCGAAGCGTTTCTTGAAGCGTCTGAACCAGCCAGCACTAGCGTTGAATTCCACAGCACAGTCATCTCCGGCCCGTTCCTTCATGGTATCAAAAAGACTCTTCGCCTTTGTTTGGATGGTAAAAAGGCTGAGCGGTGTCCGTTTTTGTATCTGACTTTCTATCCACGTACTCAGCAATTTCTCCATCTCGTGCAAAGGTCCAGTCCTCTGCTTAGTGATGACTGTAGACTTCATTGGCGCAGATCCTTTTACAGCTTCAAGAATCCTTTCCTTGTCCTTGATGATTGTAGAAATTGTAGAATGCGTCAGCCGTAGTTCTCGGGCAATATCGTTAACTCTCCTCCCTCCTTCATGCATCTTAATAGCCTTCATCTTCGTATCCAAGTCAATGGCCTTCCTCTCTCTCTTTGCGGGCTTCGAGGCAGAAAAGTCAGGAGTCCTCTTCGTTGCCATCTTTAGGGGTTTCGGTAGAGAGTAGCTTCGATGAGCAAGAACTGGTGCTTACTACACAAAAAAGACAGGCTACATAAAATATTCTTGCAAAAAAATCACACTAAAGCTAAAGAAAAGTATATTAAAGTAAAAAATCAATATTTTCATCTCATCAAAAGAAAGAAAAAAGAATATTATAAAAATAAATTCACAAATTACCAAAATAATATTAAAAAAACTTGGCAAACTATTAATGAAATTTTAGGAAGATCCAAGAATAACACTAATAAAATTAACTGTCTTTCAAAAACTGGTAAAGATATATATGAACCCACTGAAATTGCAAACACTCTCAATGACCACTTCTCTACTGTTTCTAGCAAATTGATATCTCAACTCCCACCATCTACAACCAAATATCAAGACTATTTATATACCTCTAATCCATCTTCAATGTTTTTTTACCCAACATGTCCACAAGAAATAAAAAGGATTATCTCTACTTTAGTGCCAAAATTAAGTGCTGGGTGGGATGGAATACCTTCTATTGTGCTAAAATATCTTCCTAATAATGTGATTTCTATCCTTAGTTATATATTTAACCTATCTTTATCACAAGGAAAATTTATCTCCAATTTCAAACATGCGAAAATAATTCCTCTTTTTAAAAAAGGAAGTGCCAAAGATGTATCTAATTACAGACCAATCAGCTTGCTCTCTTGTTTCTCTAAAATTCTTGAAAAATTGGTTTATAATCGTCTTTATTCTTTTCTGAAAAAATCTAATGCAATTAATGAACATCAATTTGGTTTTAGAAAAAACATTCAACAAGTCACCTTACTTCTCTTTTAACTGCTAATATTGCAACATCTTTTGAGAACAAAATGAATACCCTTGGAATTTTTCTTGACCTCTCCAAAGCCTTTGATACTATAAACCACAAAATATTGCTTAATAAACTTTATCACTATGGAATCAGAGGAACAGTATATAATTGGTTCAAAAGCTACTTAATTGGAAGATCTCAGCAGGTTGACTATAATTCACATATCTCCAATATAAGAACTATCTCTTCTTCTGTACCTCAAGGCTCAATTCTTGGTCCTCTACTATTTATCATACTGTATATGTTAATGATTTCCCAAATTGCTTAAAATTCAGCAGCAACTTGTCTTTTGCTGATGATACAACCGTAATTCTTTCAGAAAAAAACAGTAATCTTTTAGTACAAAAAGGAAACAAAGAACTGAAAAACATTGACAACTGGTTAATAGCTAACAAACTATCTCTTAATATTAAAAAAACAAAATACATGATATTCAGCACATCTAGCTCAAATAAAATGCAAAAAAAATTTCTTTTGACAATTAGAGGAAAACCAATTGATAGAGTTTCATCGATTAAGCTTTTAGGAGTAATATTCAATGAACATTTAACATGGAAAGATCACATGGAAATGCTACTTAGCAAACTTAAATCATCCTTATATTGTGTGATGAGAGTAAAACCATATCTAAACAAAGAATCACTGTTAACACTTTTTCACTCCTTGATTCTAAGTCATATAAGATACTGTATTACAACTTGGTGTTTTGGTAATAACGCCTTACAAAATAAGCTTCAGAAAATCTGCAATAAGTTTATAAAAATGATATCTATTTCAAAATCTATTAAGAATTCAAAAAAAACAAAAATAACCAACATTATGTACAACATACAACAACTTTATAAGTTAAACATTGCTATTTTCATGCATAAATTTTTTAATAAACAATTGCCTACAGCGTTTAACAATGTATTTCAAACAAAAACATCCAATGTGATCACAAGGAGCAACTTACACTACGTGACTACGACTGAGCTGCCAACCTTTCCAACGTCAACGCGGGAAAAAGTGTCTTATAACGGCAACGCGGGAAAAACTATCTTACACTACGTGACTACAATTGAGCTACCAGCCTTTCTAACGGCAACGCGGGAAAAACTATTTTACACTACGACTGAGCTGCCAGCCTATCGATACGGCTGCCTAGCCTTGCCAGGGAAGCGGTCGTAAAGTCGAGCAGTCGTAAGTCGAGCAGGTCGTAAGTCGAACACTACCTGTAATGCATTTTGTAATCGGTGTGCAGTGAAGTTTTATCGGCATTCACTAATGACAGTCAACAAAGCAGTACAAGTTGAAGCAGGCCTTATCGGCACGGTACGTCTGACCATCCGTACGGCGCCAGACCTATCCACTGCTACACTTGTAAGCCAATAATCTATCCATCTAATCTAATCCAAATTAGAAGCACTTTGCCTACCTTTTTTCTGATGAACTATTCAGTTTTTTAAAAATAAGTTAAAAGTAGCCACACTTAAGTCACATATCATTGCCATCTCGTCAAGTCATTTTTACAATGTTAAGGCAGGAGTTTTTTTGTTAAGAGATAATTATGTCAAAAATTTTTATGCCTCCGAAATATTCATGTTATTCTGAGTACATTGCAAGTTACAGTCGCACGGGTAAATTTTCTGGTCGCGCTGTGCGAGTGCACGACCGGGTTTTTGCACCCCTGATTTAAACGTTTTTCTATGGACTTCGTTTGATGTTGTTTTATTGCTTTGTATGTTGTTTCATCTTTTAATAATAGTAACAATTTCTCGTAATAATCAGGTTGATCGAGAATTACAGTACCATTACCTTTGTCAGCTTTGCAGATAGAAATTTCATTATTTTTCGATAAATCAATTAACGCCTTCTTTTCGTTGTTGGTTAAATTCTTTTTTAATTTTCTTTTATTATTCAAAACACTAACGAATAAGGTTGGCTGAATGCTCTGGTAGTTTTTGTATTCCTTTTTCTATCTCAGCAAGAATCTGTTGTTTTGGTATGACGTTTGATGACCCTGCAAAATTTAAACCACGCGCCAAAACTTTGCTCTCATCTTCTGTCAGCGTGTGTTTTGAAAGGTTAATGACCCATTTATCTTTCTTCGTTTTTGTTGATGTATCAGTTTCTTAACTTGTTTCTTTAACTTTTGTCTATAATGTTGTAATAATTTAAAGTAAATATTTTGTTCCATCGATTCTATTCTTAGTTTAATCGTAGTTAACATTGAATCTGACATAAATTTTAAAAAGTGTTGTAAGATAGCTTCATTTCTTTTTCTAAAGGTTCTAATCCAAAGATGAGACTCATTAATACGTAGTTTTAAAAAATTAAAGCCAAATTTTCTTGCTAACTTGAATTGTGCTCCGGGTACAAAAGGTAGCGAGCATTGCGTAAAGCAATTCAACTAAGCCTATACTGTATATTGCACAAATTTCCAAATTCTTTACTTTCCATTTATGGGTCGCCATGTTCAGGGTGCATTTGGACCTGAGTCTGAAAATATTAAAGGAGCCAGAAATGAGTAAAGACGTTGTTTTGGTTTTCACTCATTTATAAGGGCGAAAAACGTTTCTTCGATTTTAATTTACAAATTTAAGTAAGGACTTTTTTTATGTTTTGTTAATCAGTTTTTGGCTTTTATTTTTGTGGGAGCATCGATATATGGGCCGTGATACCGACGATATATGGGCCGTGATCATACCGGGCCCAGATTTTTTAATAAAGTCCTTGATGCATGTCGTTACCCTGTGGGATTTTCAAGGACGTCACCTTGTACGAAAGTTAAATTGTTTTTGTGTAGATTTTTTTGTATTATCTTGAAAATCTTCAAATTAAATAATCAATAACTTGCAAAGTTGTGTTGTAAGACAGAATTTTGATATTTTTTTGACACTACAACGCAGAAGCGATTTAATTCTGTTGGGTGCGGAGCTACAGCGCCAGCGCGCGTTCGTACGATATTTTTTGTAAATTCTTTATGTGTTTCTGTCAAGATGTCACGCTTCGTATTTATATTTATCAATGTACTCATAGCCGTACCAACCTGAGGTGAAAAGGAAGGAAAATATTTGCGCAAAATCAGAAAGTTTAGGGCTGCGATAAGAAAATTAAAACAACTTCTGTAGCACAAAGCTCTTAAATTCGGAAAGACCTTGCTTCTTTTTAAGAGATAACTACTTTTTTCACTTTTTTTTAAACAAAAATCGAGAAATGCGCGATAGATTCAAAGTGAAAACTTTTTTTTGCCTTCACTTTAAATTAGAGATAAAATTTTTCTTATATCCGTAAAGTATTAGATATAATTAAAAGATCATGATTCGGGCAAACCTCATAAAATTTTGGAAAAACTGTATTGCCCACAAACATTTTTTTTGGCTTGTACGCCTATAAATGTAACCAGTTTAAAGCTTTGAAAGGCAAAGTTTTTATACTACTAGGCTAAGTGAACATTTGATTGGCAGACTATGCGACAATAGGATAATAGCGCGTAAGACTGGCTGCAATCGCAGCGCTCGAAACATCACTTTTTAAAGAACACTACTTTTTAGCGACGAAAAACAAGAAGTTCGACACAGATTCAAAGTGAAGACCTTTTTTTAGAGAACACTGCTTTTTAGGAACGAATTTTTTTTTTTAACAGACCGTCCGGTTTACCACTTTGAAAATATGATATCCTAAAGTGAAGATCTTTTTTTTGGAAAACACTTCATTTTGGGCACGAAAATTGAGAATTCCGAAACAGATTCAAAGCGAAGACTTTTTAGAGATCACGTGATTAGTGCGGCCCGCAAACAAATCCAATTTTTAAATGCAGCCCTCGAGCTAAAAAGTTTGCACACCCTTGTGCTAGAGTGATAATGACCCAGGGATATCAATGATGAAAAAAATTGGAAGGGCTACCTGAGCAGGGTTAAGAAAGGTTAATTAGTACAACTACACCTTTGTTGTATATATTGATACTTATCTGCCGCTCACTGAACAATTTTAAGCATTCTTAACCTTGCCCATTTTTTTAGTAATCCTAATTCTTAAACAATTTTATACTGCTTGCTCAATCAATGTTTTTGTTGACAGATGGTTGACAGATCGATGCAGTCATACATACATACGCCTATTTAGATCTGTGTCGTTTATTTATTTTCCAACCTGCAGGCAATTTTGGAAATTTGTCGGCATCGTAGTTGAGGGCGCCTTGATTGTGGTCAACATGGTCACGGTTCGAAATCTATCTCCTCATTCTGTGGTGTCCATGGGAAAGGCACTTTACGGTACGTTTCTTTGCTTGACTTTTAAATAAAATATTAGCGCGTGAAGACATTTGCTTTTAAATAAAATATTAGCGCGTAAGACTGGCTAGCTGCAACCTCAGCGTCCAAAACATCATTTTTTAAGTAATTTAAGTGCTTCATAAATGTCTTAAACATTTCAGCTGCTGTTTTAACATAAAAAGTTTTTTGTCTTTGTAGATTCTTTCATGACAAATGATCTAAAATTTTTTATGTAATAAACTGTCACTAATTTTCTAACACCGCTAGTTGCAGCAGAAGATAACTGCAGATAAGGCAAATTCAGTAGCGGTCAGCGGACGAATTTAAGCTGACAGATCAAATGACTTATCAATATAATTAAATTTTAAAACACCATTAAAACAAGAACCACATCAGCCTGTTTAATTTTCAGCTGATCAAATGGTAAAATAAAAATTAAAATAAAACTTTCTAAATGTGGTCGAGTGGTTAAAGTGCCGGCCGTATATTTATCCTCCTGATTCTCAGGAAAGCCACGAAGGCGCTAGTATATAGGATAGGTAATTACCACGACCTGCTTTCGGAGATGCCATGATATTGCTGTCCGCTTGAAATTTAATAAAGAGATGACTGAAATTTAAAACTACTTCCCAAGACTACCAAGCAGGAAAAAGTGCCGTAAAGTTTTTTTCCAAGGACACAGCAGAATGGCGCGGGTATGTCTTGAATCGAGGTCATGTTGATCGCATTCCTGGCGCTTCAACCACTCGACACGGTGCCGTCATGGATTATTTTATAATATTATATTCGTGCTTTATTTTGTACTAGAAATTATCCTATTTTATACTTAAGCTAAAATTACAAAAAACACGATTAAAAAAGTTTTATAAATATCAATACATATGAATACAAAATGAATTTCAACCAAAAAATTACATGCCAGTACTTTATATGATATAGTTTTATTGTATTCATCTACTATTTACTAGCACCCTGCTCAACAGGATCAGTTGGAATAAATTTTATTTATTACGCAGATGCTACTAAAATGGTAGTAGTTTTTAACTAGACTTGGTTTGGCTGTAGACTGGTCACAAAGTGAATGTATAATAAGTACAAGTAAAATCAAAGTTAAAACCATAAACCGGAAACCCTGTAGCTTGCTTTGCTGTCCCAAATAAGATATTTCTAACTATGGTTTTAACCTTATATATTATTGGCTATTTATTATAATTCAGTTCTACTTACTACTCTTTTAATTTTGATTTTACTTTTATATTACTTATCTAATAGCTTTTTTAGTTTTTTTTTGTAAAAATTATGAACATAGATCAAGGTAAAGTGGTAGCCTACAAAGTCTAGTAGAGTCAATTTTGACAGTTTTTTTCTTTTTACTTGGTGAATTTGAAACTGTCAAGTCATTTAACAAAATAATCGAGGTTGTTTTTCTAGATCAAAAACATTGTTAGGATTAGGAGTTTGGTTTTGAAACTAACCCTAACACAATATTACATGCAAAACTTATTTTAATAAAATTTATTAATTAATCATAATTACACATCTCCGTCCCAGAACAGCAGCGTAACGTTCTTTATAATTTGTTGTCTGTTCCAAAATGGTATACAGCCGCGTCCGTATATATAGCAAGCATCACCGAACTCCTAATCATTTACCGTGGGACACAGAAACACTGTCGCAAAATTTCACACGATAAGCATTATGGGAAGCGGAACACGATTGATAAAATAAAAGCATAGGCTCGAACATAAGGCAAGCATGCTGCAACCACGCATTAAGCATACACGAATCACGACAACATCATAAAAATTTTTTACAGTTAGTCACAAATCTGCCTTGAAACAACTGTTTCGCCTTAATCCAGCTCAGTCAGCAGAAAATTGTTCTTTGCGATTTCGCTATCCATACTTTTACAGCAATAGCAGTTATAGAACATTTCGAGCATCAAAAATAAGATTTTCATTGCAAAACATTTTTTTCTACTTATTGAAATTGACTGATTTAAAAAAAAGGCTTCGACCCCACTCCGAGTCCATTACAAATCAACAAAACTATAAAAAATGCTTTAATCCGACTCCGACTCCGACTCCGACTCCGACTCCGACTCCGACTCCGACTCCGACTCCGGACTTTATTAATTTCTGGCTACCTGTCTGGTTAAAATTTTTTTTTGTTGTTTTAGAGAAGTACGAGGTACCATCGATTCGAACTTTAAAATAAAGACAAAAAAATAAGAGAATGAAGATTTTTTGGGTCTCTTGAAGAAGTCACCGTAAGCAATTTTTTTTTTCTGTGAAACTAACCTGGGATACCTCTTTCAGCACCAGGGTGGAATTAATAAAAAACTAAGAGAAAAGATCTCACAAGAAGCGATAGTAACCGCAGGTGCATCCGCATTAGTTTCGCAAACAAAAATCACTCACAGTGACTTTTTGAAGAGGCCCATTATGAAAACATACTTACAAAAAAAAACAATAATGCAGTTTAAACCACTTATCAGCTTATGCAGCTAAACTAACCCTTACAATGATGGGCAGAGCCTTAAAAACAGGTAATTATTTCTAAGAAATGTTTTTATTTTGAATTTGCTTTCTCATTTTATCTTAATTTGAGCATTAATATCAGTATTACAAACAAAATTAGGGCTTCTTCAAAAAGTCACTGTAAGCAATTTTTGTTCATGAAACTAACCTGGATCCCCTGTATTTACTATTGCTTCTTGAGAGATCCTTTTTCTCTTGTTTTCTTCTTTATTTTATCCTGGTGCTGAAAGGGGTATTCCGGGTTAGTTTCACTGAAAAAAATCACTTACAGTGACTTCTTGAAGAGACTCTTAATAATTTAGAACAATGTTTCTTAACCCATTTGCAATCTTTTGCAGTTTATGATCCTTTTTGGGATTTGCATGTAGCCTGTAACCCCCTTCCTCTCTTTTTTTTTGAAGATAGAGAATTGTAAAATATTAAAAAAAGCAATGTCATCATCCCCCTGAAAAGACTTTTCAATCTTAATGGGAGTCACAACCCTCAGGTTGAGAAGCACTGCTTTATAATATGTTTGGCTGAGTTAAGGTTACTTAACCAAATTAATAATAATAAGCTGATATAGTGCTGTTGCACAACAGCTTAAAAAAAAAAGAACAGATTAAAAAAAAAGTAACACAATTCTCAGTAACACGTTATTAATAAGTCATTGGTTAGTGATTGAAATAATTTAAAGAAAGCAAGTAATAAATAAACAGTAAGACAGTACAATAAAAAGTGATATCACTTAAGAAATTTTACAAAAGCACAATAAAAAATATAAAAAAAGAAAAGTTAATATACTGTTAAGATTGGGTTAGATATGAAGATAGTGAAGACAAAGCAAACACAGATAAGTAATTTGGTACGGTACATGAATACAGATAACAAAGACATGATAAAAATATTCAATAGTATTTCACAAGACGCACTTAAAAAAAGAAAAAGAAGCAATGGTATCAATGCAGCAGCTTCAAGTCACACTAATTAGAAAGACTAATTGTGAATCAAATACCAGGATTATCAAAATGTTAATGAACAAAATGTTTATAACTCAGTTAGTGAAAAAAATTTTTCTATCCAAATGAAAAGAATGTTTGATCAATTTAAAAGCATGACCTTGCATAGTACTGTTAACATTAAAGTTGAAATCATATCATGATCTGAGCTGTCAAGAGGTTCAATAACATCTAAATTGGAGACAATATCAGGATCAGATAAAAAAGTTAGGTATAAGATTGCAAAATTTCTTGTGGGTTCTAAAACATGTTGAGTCAAGTTAAATTTTTATTTGATATGGACAAGAATCTATCCCTTTGTACTGAAGGCAAACAATGATTTCCAGTCACTATCTATCACTGCATAAAATCAAGATACGTTTGAAGCTTAAAAATCTGTTGTTGTGTAACGGCTGTATTAAAAAGTTAAAATCGATTTCAATCAAAAGATGATGATCAGTTAACAATTCTGTCGATTCTGTGGAAAATAAAATAAAAAACAACAAATTTGAATAAAAGTGAACCTAATAATTACACTGTAGTAAAAAACTATTTTGAAAACTATTTTAAAAAACTTTACAAATTGCAAATATAAATCAATAGTAGTTAATTGTTGTAGTTAATAGTGTATTTGTTTAAATTTGTAAAGTTTTTGACTTTTTAAAACAGTCATTATACAATGACAGATTTTTATGTTTTAAAGTTATCTTGATTTTATGCATGTTGGGTCAACTTGAGATCAAGTATAGTTTTTACAAATATATCAGAACCCTGACTAAATCTAAAATTTACGCAATCAATAGATGGAAAATTAAAGTCGCCATTGATTAATTTATACATGGATTTGGACAGAGCAGCTTTGCAAATTTAGGCATTTAGTTGTTGGTTCCTTATTAAGCTGCTGTTTGGGGGTGATATGACACCCACTAAAATAGAAACGTCAGGTCTGAGCCATACTTTGCACCATATTAATTCAAGGTTATTGTCACCAGATAGTGATTCATCAACTGTACATTTGAAGTTTTTGGAAACACAGAGCAAGACACCACCTGCAACTTGATTGATTTAATCATTTCTGAATAAATTATAACCATTCATTGAAAGTAGGGAGTCTGGTATATGGTCACTTGCCCAAGATTCAGTTATTTCAATAAAGGCAAGATAATAGTGAAATGCACATAATGGACAGTAAATGCTATTTATTACAAATGCTTCTAGCATTTCCTTTTGAATCTTGATTTGAATCTTAAACCAATCCTTCCCATGTTTTTTTTAATTTGTTCCATCCATTTCATTCAGTCATCTCAAAATATGACCATAGCATCTCACATTATTCACCTTTGCCAGCTTATCTGGTGCTTTCTTCAATTCCAACATGTTCATCAGCTCCACTGTATTCCTCTTGTCCACCAACTTTACACTGCACATTGCCCTCACCATAGATCTTTCCATGCTCTTCCCAAAATAGCTATTCATTTGCTCACAAACACTATGTTGTGTTATATGGAAGTGAAACATCGTGTTTGTAATTTTGTGATTTAAATTTTATTATTACTTAATAATTATTTTTTCTGGATCATTGAGAATTAGGGCTGGGTTAAGTAGTTACTTAATTACATACTAAAAACCTGATTACTGTGATTTAAGTCATTTTTTCATTGCTATTTCAAGTAATTTTGCTTTAAGAAAATAAGTTAAGATTTTATTATAGCACCTTGGTATGAATATACACCAAGATTACATTTGGCATTAACATACAGCTTTCTGTGCACAAGTGTTTGGTTTCCATGTGATTATTTACTTAAGCCATGGACACATTTTTAAAAAGAAATGGGGAACCTGCCACCTGTTCTTCCTTAAGTATAAACATTAACATAAAATTTATTGTAAGTGTTCAAAGCACAAAACTGTTTGTTTTTATTATTAGTGTTGTTACTAATAAATATTGAAAAATTCTAAGTTATTTTTGAAATGACAAAGCATCAGTCTGAACCTAAAAAATGGAAAAAGCAAGTTAGTGTCAAAGAATTGATATTGTTTAAACTCATTAACTCAATCTAGGCTAATTAATTATATCTTAAATGAATAAAAATTTTAACATGTATGTTAGCCAAGACTGCAAGTTGAACTCTTTTTACTTGCTGTGGTTCAGAAGATTTAGCTAGTAACCGAAACATTCTTTAGCATAAAATGCACTACTTTGGCATAAGTTTACCAAAATCTCTAGCAAATATTAAACACAAAAGTTGCCAAATCAAACAACATTTTGCATGAATGTTAAAAAGTGTTTTGATACAAGTGTTTGGTAACATGAAGTTGCATGCTGATTTTTTAGAGCACAGTTTTTTCATATTGTCTCAAGGTATTTTAAGTTATAACACAGTCCATACAAACTTTCTCTTCTTACACTGCTTAGATATGCATTTAAGTTAAACTAGAACTAGACCAATAATTTTTTCATAGTTTATTCACAACACTAAGCAATAAAAGCAAATGATTTTGTTTAGAGAGGCAGGTCCCCTCGTTTCTTTCTAAAAATAGGTAGGCTTTACCTGGCTTGAATAAATAATAGAAAAATGGTTGCCAAAATCTGTATGTCACTAAAACCTATGCTGAATTCTCATAAATCTTTTTAATCTTTTTTTAGATTTCTGAGTACATAAAAAAATTTTACAAATTATATCTTAGTTGCAAAATCAGTTTAGCACATTTTTTAATAAAGAGTGTAAAACTTTTTGATTTATATAATTAATGATTTATAAATTTATATAAAGATTTATGACATGTTAAAAGCAGTATTTTGCATCACGCATGCCGATGGCCAGATGCTAGAAATATGTTGAGTTATAGGACAGATGGCACTAGAGTACCATCTGTCCTATAATTAAATAAAAAATAATTTCTAAACAAATGACAATAAAAACAATGTACCATAATGAAATATATTTAAAATAGAATTTAAAGTAAGTAAATAAATATTGCAGGTTAGTTGCTAGTGAATGTAAATATGATTTGTTGTGGTTAAGGTTGAATCCAAATGCAAGTGTAAATTATTTTAAATCTATGTAATAAATTTAAAAAATTTATTTTTGTTGATATCAAGCATTTTATACTGTACTTTTCATAGTCTAGACATTTCCAAAACAATAGACTTTTCTTGCTTAAAGCTATTCAATGAATAGAAGTTTCAGTTCTTCCTTTAAATAATGCATTGAACTGACCTGCAAATAAAGTTAATGTAATTGGCTTTTTTAAAATATTGTTAGAAGAAGGCTGGCAAATATAAATACCTAGTCACAAACAGAAACAAGCAAATCTAATCTTGAATATTAAGTTAATCAATAGATTACACTGGTCAACACACAAATTTTTGCCACAGATATTATATTGATTTTAGGGTATATCAGGTGCGTAGATTTCGAAAATGACATTCATTTTTGCTAGTTGGCTCTAGTTTTTGAGATAATTGCATTTTTTTGTAAAAATATTACTTAGACTGTGTTATATGGCATTGTTGTTCATTTAATGCTATTTAATCAATACTGTACACTTCGATCTTCTTTTGTAAATGCAGTAAAACAAAAATGCAAAGCATCCATGCAAACTACAATGCTAAAAAAGGATGCAACAGCAATATTTACCGTTAGTTTGCAAGAAACGTATTGGAACTAAAACCCAGTATTACAGCGTATAAATGTATGTTGCCGTTATTTATTTAAACAAACGAAGCTTGAAAATACTGAGCTTTAACAACTACCATTCTGTCAAATCTACGAAACCAATCACCTCTTGTAAGACTTTCTAGCGTGAGGAGCAAATGGCTTATGTCGTTGAAGATTCCAACAATAGTCCGCGATCATGTGGGTGTCCCATCGTCCTTGATACCTTTCTTCCATTACTTTAATGTCCTGATGGAATCTTTCTCCTTGCTCTTCATTTAATTCCCCAAGATTTTCTGGAAATCTATCTAAATGACTAAAGAGGTAATGAATCTTGATGCTCATCTTTGCTCCCAAACTTTGAAATTTTGAAAGCATATCTTCAACTATCTGAATGTAATTGTTTGCTTTATTGTTTCCCAAAAAGTTTTTTACAACCACAGTAAAAGAAATCCAAGCAGCAAATTCCTTCTCAGTCATAGATGCAGTGAAGTTTGGATCGTTCATCAGCTTTCGAATTTGAGGACCATCAAATATTCCTGCTTTTAGTTTTTCATTGCTCATCCCTGGAAATACTCTGCAAATGTAATTAAAACAATTTCTGTGTACTGGCAAAGCTTTCACAAACTGCTTCATTATACCCAATTTGATGTGTAGAGGTGGCAAAATGATTTTTTCTCTTGGGACAAGGGGCTCATTGATGACATTACATTCATTAACTGTTAGTGTAATTCTTTCAGGCCATTCCTTCTTCACCCAGTGGTCACTGCAAGCATGGCTGTCCCACAAACAAATAAAGCACGGATATTTAGTATAACCACTCTGCTGACCAAGCAAAAAGTTGACCATTTTCAAATCAACACATATTAACCATTGGTGGTCACAGTAGTTCAATTTTTCTAGCACTTGTTTAATATTGTTGTATTTTTCTTTGAGCAATGTAGAGTGGCCAATGGGAATCGAGGCATACTTGTTTCCATTGTGCAGCAATACACACTTCAAACTTCTTTTTGAACTGTCTATAAATAAACGCCAATCTTGAGGTTTATATTCAGGTATTCCCATTTTTAAAAGAAGTCCTTCAACATCTGAGCAGAAAACAAGCCCTTCTTCTGAACGATAGTATGGAAGTAAGTCGCTCTCCCTTGTGTGGTAAAAGGTTACTTTCGTACCAACACTAAGGCATTTCTTGTCTCTAAGCCTGGATGCCAATACTTCAGAAGCTTCTTTAGATAGATTAAGATCTCTTATGAGATCGCTCAGTTCCTCCTGATTAAACTGCTTCGGACTGGTCGAACTTTCTTCAAAAATGCTTGAAACATCACTTTCACTACAGCTTTCTGAAGCTTGGTGGACAAAGTCCCATTTTGATGGTTTTTCTGGAAGATGACTAAATTGTGGCACGGGTATATCTTCACAGTGGGGTACAGGACGCCTAGCAGATTCTAAGTCCGGGTAAATTCATGATTTTTTCTTGTGACGATTAAAACCCTTCAAATCTACCATACAAAAATAACAATCATCAAAGTGGTTTTTCTGTTCTCGCCACACCATTGGCACACCAAATCTAAAGCTTTTAGTTTTTCCTTTTGTCCACATTCGTAAGTGCTCAACACATGATTTGCAGACAACATGTGGAGCCCATGGCTTGTCTTGGTCACCAAGTTTAACTCCAAAGTAAGCACGGTATACTTTGCGAACAAAATCTGTAATAGACCTTTTATACTCTTTAAGAATATATTCTCCACATATGTAACAGAAACTGTCAGGGTCATTACAACAACTTCTTCTTCTTGAACAACTCATAGCAGGCAACATAAAGCAATATAAAACTGAAAACATGAAAACCTAAATATAGTAAAAGTTACTGCATTTCAACTTTTCATTACAATTTTTTTAGACTCCAAGATTGCTAATGGTCAGTTATTGACTTTTCTGCTTTGTTAACCTTTCTAAAAATGAGACAACTGGTCCTTTATTGCAAAACAAAATCTCCTTGTCAGCACAATTGCCTCTTACGTGTAGTTTATATGGCTGTTATCTGAGCTTTTATAGCCAGTTATTGTGTCTGCATTATCTCAAAAACTAGAGCCAATTCAGCAAAAGTAAAGTCATTTTTGGAATCAGCGCACCTGATATACTATAAAATCATTGAAAGATCTATCGCAAAAAGAAAAAAATATTTTTTTGTTGAGCTGTGTTATTTTTATTTTCCAGCTATTGTTTATCCAGTGATAAATATTGTTCTTATGCAATGTAAAACTATTTGTTTTATTGCTGTTTCAACCACTTTCAAGCATTAATTTTGTATTTTGTCTTTGATGGAGCCACTAATTGCTGGTAGTTTTATAAGATCTTGGTTGTTGTTTGTTTAGTGTTTTCATCTGTAAAAAACTGAAGACCATATTGTGACACTTAAAAATTTTTTTTGTACTCATCCTTTTTTTACATGACTTTGTCAAGCATCTAAATAACTTTTTCATGTTAATAGTTGGCCACCATTCGAGAAAACTAGTACAAATTTTATGATAACAAATAATAAAACAGTTAAACTCTTTAACATTAATCATGGTAATCTTATGTCTATGGGAAACCTTACCACACCATGTATCAATATTCAATAATGCACTGTTTGGTGCATATACGTACCATAACTTAGGGAGTGCATTAAATAAGACTTATAATTGTGTTAAAGCTTTTTTTTAAAAAAGTTTGAGTTTCCTAAGTTAAATCAATTGAACTTGTAATAAATAAATAAAAAAAAAGCAAAAACAAAAATCTCTTTGGTTATAAATACATTAATCTTTTAAAAATTACACAACTTAAAAATATTTGCATTACAAGTTTGTTTTTTAATTGGTTTAGAACTTAAATAGTTCATTATGGATAAAAGTAAAGTACAAAGTGTTTGGCATAATGCTGATGCTGTTTGTTTTGATGTTGATAGTACTGTATGCATGGACGAAGGAATTGATTCATTGGCTGCCTTTTGTGGTGTTGGGGACAAAGTTAAGGCTTGGACTAATCAAGCTATGGGGGGTTCTGTGACATTTCAAGAGTCATTTGATGCCAGATTAAAAATAATTAATCCTACAACCACTATTATTAGAAATTTTATTGAAAATCATTCTGTACAATTAACTCCTGGTGTTAAGGATTTGATAGATCAGTTAAATTCTCGTAATTGTGGAGTTTATTTAGTGTCTGGTGGAATTTTAGAACTAATTATGCCTGTTGCGGAAATACTTAATATTAAAAAAGAAAATATATTTGCCAACCGATTAAAATACTTCTTTGATGGATCATATGCAGGATTTGATGAATCATGTCCAACTTCTAAATCTGGTGGAAAACCAAAGGTTATGAAACTCTTAAAAGAAAAATATCATTATAAAAACTTGGTGATGATTGGTGATGGTATTACTGATTTAGAAGCTTATCCTGCTGCAGATGCTTTCATAGGATTTGGTGGAAATGTAATTCGACCTCAAGTTAAAAAAGAAGCAAAATGGTTTGTGACTTCATTTAAAGAAATGAGTGATGCTTTATATTAAAATTTCTTTTAATTTTTGTAAATTAAAATTGACCAATATCTTTTTTGATTTTGATAAATTGTTTCTTAATTAAGTTGGATAAGTAATTCTCATAGTCTTGCATTGATTGATTTTATTTTTTAACAACAAATAAATTGCATTAAATGTTAAATTATGAACTTGAAGCTAACCATCCATTTATTAGATAAAAAAGCTAATCAAAATTTTTAAAATCTTGTTCTAGCCTTTTTTTATATACGATTTTTTTCTCTTTTAATCATGAATTTAAAATTAAGTTTCTATTATGACTACTGTATTTATTTATATTTTTTGTTGCATTGTGCTTCTGGATCAAATATTTTTTCACTGTAGGTTTGACTTAAAATCAAATCATTTGATATTTTTTTAAAAATCATAACTACTGTAGATTAATGCAAAAAAAAGTAAATTATTTCAATATGGTTTAAAACCAACTCTAGCTTTGGGTTAGATTTAGTAATTGCTATTGTAGATATTTCTTGAAAAACTGTGGTCTTTAAAAAGCATAGTTTACTAAACTACTTTCAAAATAAACTAGATATTTGATTATTATTGAAAAAATTTAAGTTGTTTTTAAACTTTCTACTCTTTGTATGTACACAAAGCAGGTTTACATTTAAAAAAAAATCAGTTTAAAATTACTTGTTACTAGTGTACCAACCAGATACCAAAAATTGTCTTTCAACTAAGGAACATTATCAGTTGGTTTTATTTTAATTTGAATTTGAAGGTGGCAAAATTTCAAAAATATACTTAAACTATGTTTTGTTTAATTTGTAACATTTGTTTCAAGCTGCTACAAAAACAAACTCTTACTATTTTTAAGTTTTTAAAAGATTAATGCAAAAACTTTTTTTTCTGTTTCTTATATGCAATTATACTTATAATCTATTAATAGCTCTTGGTGGCTTTTGACTTGGTGATTCATTCATTCATCATTAAATTTTATTCTTGATCATTATTAAATAGTTTAATACAAAAAATCATAAATAATAAAAAATTTAAAAAAGGAAGAAGCAGCACAATGTCAGATGTCAAAACATACATAATATAATTAGAAAGTGAAAGTACAAAATGGTAAAAAGCATGATTGCAACACCTTAATCAGATAAGATATAAGAAATGAGAAAGAAAAAAAAAGAATATATTTAATATTACAAAAAATAAACAAATTAGAAGATTGTATAACCAGTGCATGACTAGTCTGTAGTGATAATGGTGGGCAAGTATGCAAGGGCAAGTATATTATCTTTTGATTTGCTGTAGTGAAATTTTTTGCTTATTAGTTTTTAGTTTTGAAAACAGAAAAATCTTTATGACATAGTTTTTTTATGCTTTGTGACTGTCCAAATATTTTTTATCATTGTAAAATAAATTTTTGCTTTTCTATATGCTAACAATGTAATTTTTACTAAATTAATTTTTGTTATTAGCTTTTTCAATTTCACCAAATATATATGTTTGTATTTTTTGCAATTGTGATTTGTTGTTTTAGTCCAAAAATTTTTGTATATATTTTACTGGTTAGTGGGCACTTGCAATAGTTTTATTTTGTTTTCTTTTTCATTGATACAAACTACTGTCTAATTTTTTTTACATACTCTTGATCCTACTGCATAAATATTCCATCCATAAAATAATTTTAGGATCATTAAATTAATTGACTATATTTATGTACTAAAAAAATACTGAATTTTTGTTTAGTGCATAGTTAGTTTGCAGTAAAATATTTTTAAAATGAAGGAATACAAACTTGTTGTGCTGGGATCTGGTGGTGTTGGAAAAAGTGCATTAGTAAGTTATGTTCTAGCATGACTTTGATGTTATGACTTTATATTTTTAACAATTTTTTGTTTTGTAATTTGATATATTGTAGCAATGTTGATAATTTGACTTTTGTTAAATTTGTTATGGTTTGATAAAGGTATTTTACTTCATTTCACCACTGCTTGGTAGTGTAAATTGTATCCATTTTACTATATACCAAATATAAAACTAGTTAATATAAATAAGTCAGCAATATCTTAGTACAGGTCGACTATTACTCATCTGGCAATGATTAATCCAGAACAATCAGTTATCCGGGATTATTTTTTCTATTGGCTGCTAGCATTTGGTAGCAGTTGACCATCACTAATTGAACAATAACAATCAGTTATCTGGTATTATTTTTTTTTATTCTGGAAAGTAGGAGTGATGAATTTCCCTGTGTAGCCTATGTTAACCACTTATGTTTTTTGTATGTAAGGAACCATTCATTTTATTTTACTTATACTGTACTTTATTTCAATAAAGTTTCACTTGAATTTATTTGATATTTGTCTTTTCTTTATTAACCGACATGTGCTTATATAAGGGATAATTTAAAATGGGGTGATTAATTACTGGGTTTCCTGTATTCATGGCTAATCAATCATCTGGAAAAATGGATAATTTGGCACTATCTTAGTCCCAAAGTTGCCGGATTAGTGATAGTTGACCTGTATTCCATAAAGCAGGTTTGGATAATTGCTTGACTAATACTCTTAAATTATTTATTTGTGATATTTCATATCTTTTTGTCTGTGCTTTGTAATTCATTATTAACTTAGAAAACCCTTCAAAAAAGATCAAAAAAAAGTTTATGTTGTAAAAGTAAACCATAGGCAAAAAACAACACTATTATCTAAAAAAGACAATAAAGTAATTTATTCATGATAAAATTACATGTTTGAAAATAGGTAGCTATCAAAGCGTTTAAACAAAGGATGAGGTTTTATTAAGCTTAGAGACTTGCACAAGACAGTACATTATGCATAGAACACAGCTGTAGAGCAAAAAAATTTCTTATTTGTAATTGCTTAAATTGAAATTTTTAGGTTTTTTAGTTAAATAAATCATCAGGCAACAAAAAACATTCAAAACATTTAGCTTTTTGGTTGCTATTTTAAAAAACTTTTTTTCTATTTCAAATAGTGTATTTACATTGATATTTTTCTTTGACACAACTGTGTTTTTTCTGTGACACACCTGTTGTGGAGCAGTTCTCTAAACCCAATGACAAAACTGTTTTTCTACCATTGAGACTACAAATATATATAATAATAATAGCTTTATTTTAGCTTTGTAATGTTTGTTTTTTGTATTGTTTATTTGCTTAAAACAAATGAATTAGTTTAAATAGAACTCAATAAATTAGAATTTGGTGTTTGACCTTCATTTCTCACATAGGCAATTCACAAGAGCAAAATTTGTTTGTCTTTGTTGATTTGCAAGGTTTGCAGATGACCCAACAATGGTATAAAGTTAATTGATAGTTTGCAATTTTTTGAAATGGTGATTGTATGTTCTTTGCAATTGCTAGAAAGGAGTTTTTTTTGCAGTACAGGTAGGTAACCTCTAATCTGGAATCATGAGGACCAGACCTATCCTGGATTTCTGATGTTTCCGGTTTTCTGGTTCATTCCTTTATTTTGCTTTATTTGGGCATTAAAAGGAGAAGAGCATGGTAACCAGTACACACGAGTGTCTGTTAGCATTATTATTGCACTAAATTACACAGGTTTTTTAGAGTCACTTTCTTGATAAAAGTTTAAGATTTTTTTTCTTTGCTGTTTTAAGTTATTAATTGTTGATTGGCCAACGCTGTAATCCAAACACAATTTTTTAACTGACTTGCCTCGGTTAAGTTTCTCGAGAACTTCAATTTTTGTTGCAATTGAAAGCGAATTATGCTTACGTTTCAACATTTTCGTATTTACATGTTGCACTGTATTCTGTATACTTTTAGATGCTTACTTCTGCGTTTTTTGTGTAATGAGACATGTGGGAAGCTGACTGAACGGAAGATTTTTGTTGTTCCTATCACACTTGGAATCTATGATCTTGTAATGGAGTTAAATATCATAATGTTCGCAGCTGCATTTCAGTGTGTAAACTAATAGCGCAAAAATGTGACTCACCAAGCGATTAAGTAGGATATCTCTAAAATTAGAATCACCTGAGTACCAAAGAGAAAATTTTATCACATTTTCAAGTTGAACAGATGTATTCCTTCTATTTAATTAAAGATTAGATGAAGCACCAAAGATAACAAACAAGATGCAAACAGCATTGATTAGTTAAAGGCAATTAATAATTTCACAATTGCAGAAAGTTTTTAGTTAAAATGTGTCCTGGATTTCTGGTCACTCTGGTTTTCTGGTTTCCAGATTAGAGGCCACCTATCTGTATTGTGTGTAATTATACTTTGATTCCAATTTGGAAAAATTACTTTAAACTGCTATAAGTTTTTTTTGTCTATTTTGATTTTTTAAGATGATTTTTTTGCTATTTGTGATTTAAAAAAATTTTTAAGTGAATTATTTTATGGCCAGCTGATTACCACAAGCATTGTTTTTTTTATCAGTTTGACTACTTTTGATAGACTGGAAAGATGATAAAGTTAAGTATTGATAAATTTTGAAAGCAAAGTTTTTGAAATGTTGTTATTTTTCTGAATTGTGCTATAAAATGCAATCAAAAGAAGTTGTACAGAACTTTATAACTCTTTTGATTTTTGGTAATCTTTAAAAAGACTCTTATCTTAAGAAATCTTTTCACCAACTCTTGATGATAATACTATTGCTTATCATAAACTTTTGTACAAATAAGAATTTATTAAAATGTTTGTAAAGGAGTTACAATTTAAAACAAATCAACAAACTTTAACATTGTCAAACTAGGTACTAAAATTCAGACTATTAAACTCTTTATGGTCTTTTTAAAAGCTTGTTTATCAATAACCAATGGTATTGATAGAACCATTAACTCTTAATTTTGGTAGTCTTAAAAAGGCTGTTTAAGAATTTTTTTGGTTTACTCCCGTCAGAAGAAATTATTCGCAATAACAGACTGCAAGAAAAACATGGTTTATCTAGGATTTAAAGACATCAAAAGTAACAGTGTCTTTGATTGGTTGGAGAAAGAGAGCATGCAAGTGGTTGTGTGATTTGCACTTTGATAAAGTGTATGTAGGTAAAACATCTCAACAACTGAAAGAACGAATTTAACAACATGTTTTAAAATTAATTAGAAATCAAGTTAAACCTCAAAAAGATCTTCTTAGACGTCAATGTAAATCCACTCAAAATGCACTTATTTTGGATTTGGCTATTGATCAACATTCATTAAATAACAAAATTTGCATGGAAAAATTTAATATTAACTGGTTTTGCATTTTAGCTACAGGGCTATCATCTTTTCATCTGGCAACACTAGAAGCCACCTTTATAGAGTCTAAAAGTTCATTTATGGACTGAAGCTTTTTGCATGCAGTGGATGTGAGTATGCTCTCTTTCTCCAACCAATCAAAAACACTGTTATTTTTGATGTATTCCAATCCTATATAAACCATGTTTTTGCAGTTTGTCATTGCCAACAATTTTTTTTGATGGTAGTCAGTCTTTTTAGGACTACCAAAAAGTGGAAGAGTTAATGGTTTTGTCAATATTATTGATTATTTTTAAGCTTGTTTATTGTATACAGTTTGTCCAAAATTTTTATCTTGTCACATTGAGAAATCAAGAGCTGGTGCATTAAACATGCTTTATTTAATGTTGAAACAGAGAACAATTGTCTGAAGTATAACAGCCTCTCATGTTTATGACTTTATGACATGTTTACTACATCAGATTCTGCAAATTGTTGTCAGAAATTGATCAAAGTGAAAAAAAGAAATTGAAACTAAACATTTCAACAATATCACATTCCTGGTTTTATAAAAAATAAGGAAAAATAAGAAAAATTTAACCCAATTTCAGGATCATAGAAAGAAAGCAGAAATTCAACACATAAAACACCAAGAGCAAAACATCTAAAATCAGCAAGGAAAAAATGCATTTAAGCTTGATTTACTAACTTTAAACAAGTTTTTAAAAGTAAGCAAATTGAATGTTATCATCATGAGAGCAGTGATTTTCAAATAAAATTTGCGAGAATGACTGATGCAACAGTATAATCACAGTAATGGAACAATTAGCCAAATAAAATTAAAGTTCATCGGTAATATCACTTTTTACTGTATCAAGAATTTTAGTCAAATTCAAAACAAAAATTGTAAGAGTATACTTCATTTTACTATATTTATCATCAGAAAAAAACAAAAATTTTTTTTCTAAAAACCGGCAAGCAGAAAATGTGAAATGTCTCTAAATCTCTGGAATTTCCGATCTCAGTTTTAAAACCCTGGTTGTGACAATAATGATTTGTAAATTGTGTAAACTGCTTTGAACTTTTCAATACAGTATTTAGTTAAAAGTCTTGTTCTAGCTCATGAACTTCTGCTTACCACCTACCCACATCAAACAAAGAAATATTAGCAGAATTTAAAGTCTGATTGATCAGTTAAACATCACTTACTGACAAGCAAAACTGATTAGAATGGACTTTTAATTAGACTGAATAATTTGAATTGTTTTTCTGTGACTCATCCATTGAGTCATTACATGATAATCCTGATATATTAATCAGCCAACCAGACAAAGGATTAGGTGTGGTTAACACTTGATAAAATGACCAGGTTTTATCTAACATTTCTAAATTTAAGTACTTGGCTGAAAATGACAACACTGCCAGGATAGAAACCAAATTCAAGACAACTGTTAGAACCTACTAAAAAAATGAAAAACTTATCTGTTTAAGAAGTCATATGTTCTACCAAGACCAAAAATCTGTGGAATACCTAAAATCCATAAAAAAAAACCTTTGTTGCCTAACTGTTTTTGTTAGCAACATGGTCAAGTGGTTCAGAGCATTGAATTGTGATGGACATGGTCTCGATTTAAAACCTACTTGCACCATTCTGTTGTGTCTTTGGGAAAGACACTTTACGGCACTTTCCCCTGCTTAACAGTCTTAACAAACAGTTCTAAATTTCAGTCATATCTCTACAGGGTGATCAATATTTAGCGTTATAACTTCAAATAACTGTATTTGGAAAATGATACAAACAGTTGGAGTAACACAGGTGAAATATTGTTACAGAATGAATATAAATTCAATACAAATACAATTTATTCAATATGCTTTCCATAGATCGGCAAAGCTGTGGAGAAACGCCTTGCCAGAGCCAGAATTCTCCTCTCCTGCCTTGAGCCAGGCACACTTAATAACTTCATTTTCAGTGATGAAAAGAAATTCAATGTTCAACACCATGTGAATTCCCAGAATGATCGTGTTTGGTCATGTGATGGGGAGGTAGGACCTTGAAGAGTCACTTGGGCCCAAGGGGCAGTGTCAGTGATGATCTGGGCAGCCATTACCAAACCTGGAAGAAGTCCTTTGGTTTTTGTAGAACAAGGCATCAAACTGAACCAAGAGAATTACCAAAATGACATTCTTGTTGGTTCATTGTTGCCCTGGGCAAAAGAACACTTTAAAAAACGTCCTTGGACGTTTCAACAGGATTTGGCACTGTCACATGAAGCTAAAAAGATACAGGAGTGGCTATCAGCCAATGTTTCCAACTTTATTTTCAAAGAGAAAGGCCCCCTTCATCACCCAATTTGAATTCTCTCAATTTTGGTATCTGGGGGTACCTTGAGAGCAAGGTCTCAGCAACACATCATAAAAGTTTGGAGGCACCAAAGATGAAACTATGGAAGGAATGGTTGAAAATTCCCCAGGATGTGATTCATTTTCGAGGCTTTTCAGCTTGTAATTGATTTAAATGGAAAGCATATTGAATAAATTGTATTTGTACTGAATTTATATTCATTCTGTAACAATATTTCACCTGTGTTACTCCAACTGTACATATCATTTCCCAAATACAGTTAGTTGAAGTTGTAATGATAAATATTGATCACCCTGTATAAAAAAATCAAAATAAAAAATTTCAACCAAACAGCAATATCTTGGCATCTTCTAATTGCTTGCTCTATGTATAGTGCCTCTGATGCTTTCCTTCAGGTCAGGAGGATAAATATGGAGATGAAATAAAAAATTGGTTAAATACTAATTCTTTATTCTCAGCCTGTTGCTGGATTAATATTCTATTAACTCTCAGTCTGGTAACATCTACACTGTAGACTTCCTGTTTTGCATTGCATGCATAGCATGCAAATTAGTGCAGTGCTATGATTCAGCAAACAGGATTAGCAACAGCAAACATTTGCTGCACAGACAATTGTTTGCGTTTCGATGTGGAAAATCTTCTTTTGTAGTGCGATTATGTAGAACTGCGTGCAAACACACACAATCTTGTCGAGATCACTCACTTGCGCTAAAATTTGCAAACTTGTCGATTGCTTTCTTTCAAATAAGTGGTTCATTTTTTTTCTTTTTGAAAAACTTTTTTTTCCAATTCAAAGTTTAGATCTTTAGCTACTGTTAGCGATTAAAAAAGTTAAAATATTTTGTCACACTGTGGCAAAGAAGAAGAAAAGACAATTTTGAAGGAAAACTAGGGTCAATACTTTTATTTATTACTAGCTCATTTTTTATTAAATTTTTATAAATTGCATATTATTTTAATCACAAAGAAACAAGCTTTTAGATATATAAACTTTGAATCACTCCTTAAACAAATACAATTGGAACTAATTAATAAACTTAAGAGAAAATTTTTGTCTTGTTCAGTACCAAAAAAATACCTGGAGCGAAAGAGTTAACTGTATCATAGTCTGAGCAAAGGTATAGACTACTTTACCTTTGCTTAAACTATTTGTAATCTTTATTCCTAAGCTACATTTCTCTGCTTCTTTGACATCTAGCTTGTTTTTTAGTGTTCCCCTTGATAAAACAATTAACATCTGCAATGAAGCTTTATACAATAGTGACTTAACTCTGCCCAGCTTTTCCAAAAACATGTTTTGTCAACTTATGTACAGTGCAACCAAATCTGTGAAATTTAGCTTCAATAATATTATGCACTGGCAGATTAATGGTGATGCTCTGAGAAGTTCCCTAGGCCTTGCTCTGACAAACATTTTTGTGGGATTTTACAAACGCCTATTTGAAAACACCTCAAAACCACTTCTATATTTTAGTTATGTTAAAATGACACTTTGCCTTTTCTAATAATGAATTGAAATGCAACCAATTTCTTCAAAAACTTAGTTCTCTACTCAATTCTGGTTTTTATTTATAGAAAAGAAAATAAAGACTCACTGCTGTTTCTTGATGTGTTGATGGAAAAATCAAACCAGTTTCTTAATTCAGCTTATAGGAAACCTACATTTGGACACTATACACTATACACTATACACATTGAGATTTATTTAGACCAAAGAAAAAAAACTAATCTTATTAGCTTACTTGTTCTTAAGCTCTTGAAATGGCTTCAAAAAAGCTTTCCAGTGAAATTAGGAAAACCAAAATTTTTTTTAAAACAAAAAGGATACTTGGAAGAAGTTATGATTTTGGGAAAGAAAAAAAAATTAATTTGGTCCAGTAAAGTGTCCAGTATATCTAAAACTTTTCTGGATTGGCAGCGTTTTTCAAATACAAAAAACTAATAAAGTCAGTTATCAAAAATTGTTTTTGATCTGTCTCACTTAAAATATATATATATATATATTTTTTTTAACTGCTGCCTTCTGTTCAAAAGGATGTTTTCCTGTTCATCAGTGAAGCAATGTTGAACATAAGTATTCGTCCACTGCAATAGTTTGACACATTGGTTGAATGTCTCAACAACTGGAAGAACAAATCACACAACAATCTGCAACCAAGCTAAGCCTAAAAAAATCTTTGTATATACCAAGGTCAATCTACTCAAAGCACATTCTTTTTTGATTTGGTTATTGGCTGACATTTACTTAAAACAAAAGTTGTACAAAATTTTAAAATGACCAACAGTATTGATGGAACCATTAACTCTTTCGATTTTGGTAGTCTTGAACAAAGTGAACAGTCAAAAATTGTTTTGGATCAGTGTCAACAAGAATAGTTTTCTTTTCAAAAAAGATGTTGCCTTCTTTTGAAAAGGCTGTTTTACCTGCTCATCAGCAAAGCAATATTGTATATAAGTACTTGGGCCACTGTGATAGTGTGTACATCAATATAACATCCCAACAAGTGGAAGAACAAATTTGACGACATGTTCCAAAATTTATTAGAAATTAAGTTAAACCTCAAGAAGACCTTCATATAAATGTCACTTTAAATACACTTAAAATACACCTATTTCTGATTGGACAATTGGTCAACATTTGATAGACAACAAAATTTTTGTGGAAAATTTTGATATTTACTGGTTTTCAATTTTAGCTACAA